>JAODPA010039041.1:0-12097 GCA_025585075.1 Nepenthes mirabilis | reverse complement strand
TGAACGCTTAAAATAATAATCTCATATTTTTAACAAATAATGGTGATGCGTCTTGGATGCATCTTGGATCCGAGTTGTTGTTCGGATTAGGGAGACTTCTTATCTTCATCGATCAGGTCAAATTTAAGCAGATCTAATCGCCATTTCTGGTAATTCGAGACTTGCGCAACATAATGAATGAACATGAGGTCAGAATAGTGGTGGGATTTACTCACCGATTTATTCTCCAATATTCAAATTAATAATCTTCCTCAAAAAGAAAGAAAGATGCAAGGATGATAATTATACGTGATGATGTAAGGGTATGGGGTTTGAATTTGACTTGGAAGTTGCGCTCAACGTTAAGCGGCTTGGAGGCGGTATTGCGCTCGACAGGGAGCGACTTTGATATTGAAGAAGCAAGAATTGTGGAAGAGTTCTTAAGAGGCACTTCGGGTAGAGAGTTATCTTTTGTGAGCTTTTGAGTGTGGGCCCGAGTGTGGGCATATGTGTCTGAGCGTGCCCTTTGGAGCTTGTCTCAAAGGTATTCATAGCCTTTAGGCCAGCTTAACCCTACTTGGGTATCAAGGCTGGCCACTAGCTATTTATATAGATTTGGTAGCCTGACATGGGAATCGTGGGTACCAATTAGGGCAACCGTAATCAGTCAAGAGGATCCCTTCATTCTTGGAGGAGATGTTAGACGCGGTGGATATGAGAGTTACAATTAGGAGAGATCTATTGATTTAGAGTTATCGTTAGACGTGATCTACTGAGTTGAAGTTGCCATTTTGAGAGAAATTGAGATCGGGGACAATATTTCGGGTGTCGAGTTGTTTAAGGAAAGTAACCTTAGCGCGCAAGAAGAGGACATGGGCTGTCCTAACTGGGCCAAGGTCAACTTAGGCCTGCCGGAATGTTAATTGGGTTAATGTAAGCATTGATCGTTCCCTGGGCTAGTGGCCGGTCATCATTTGGGTCCAATATAAGTCTGTGGGCCTTCATTCTAAGTCGGTCCGTTTCTACCGTCTTTATCTCTAGCTCCCCATATCGGGAGGTTTAAACTTTTAACCCCTGACTTGTTCACGGATGGGACATATCTTGCTGTTTTCCTCCTTCGTCCCTTCCCTAAGCTGCTTTCTGATTCGCTGCCTTACTAATTATAGCATTATTTTCTACACCCGTGATTTTCTACAGATTTATCAGCATAAAGAATCTCCAATATTTAATGATCTGTTGATCCTTCCACGTGCTATAAATTAAGGGGCTTATTGTGCCTTGCATCATACCCTACTTTGATCAGTCAAGTGACGTGGGGACCAAAAATTGTCATGAAACTTGAGTCACTTGCCACCAGGATTGGAGGTAGCGCGCCTTCGATGTTCGAAGGTGTCATCCTAGGATGCATGAGACGTCTGTTTTGGTTACCCTTTTTCACTTGGCAAACCGCTTTGGTCACTCTCTTTTGTGTCCGTTCTGGAGCCAAGTCTAACGTTGTTTCTGAGTGGGGCGAGACTTTCCTATTGCTGTGCCTTCACCTTGGGCTGTGGCTTGCCTTCGGAATTTGCTGCTGCTCTGGCTCATCGAAAACTGCTATATCCGTGAGCCATGCCATATTGCTGCTGGGTTGGTGGCGAGTCCCAAGTTCGAGGCCATTTTCTCCTCCTTTTGGATGGCGGCCTCTCTTCATGATAAGCCTTTGTTCTAACTCCTCACGAACTGCTATTATTGCAATTCATGTTGTACAGTTTGTTGGGTGCATGCCAACCTCTCGCTCGGGCCCTTCTTCTTGCGCAATTGAGTTTAGCAAAGTTTTTGTAGCTAGATCGTCATTCTAGGTATTCATTTCTATTATCCACCGCCTCTTGAGGCTTTGCACTTTGTAAAAAGAGACTAATAAATGGGGCTACCTAGTATTTTCGTCCATATTATTCACCTCTTCGATTTTCTAGATGTCGTCCTTTTCTCTCTTTTTTTCACACCGGACTAGATTGCGTGCCTGTTAGTCCGGCTTGAGGATTGATTGGATCGCATGCGTGTCTGTCCTGCTTGAGGCCGAACTAGTTTGAGGGACCATCAGTCAGGTCCAATGATGGATTGTTGTTAGTTCGTTCAAAAGACAGACTGGGTTGTGGACCTCTCAGTCCGGTCTGACGCCGAACTGGATCGTAGACCAATCAAATGGGCCAGACATTGAACTGGATCGCAGACCAGTCAAACCAACTGGATGGTGAACTGGATCACTAATCGGTTAGACAGGCCAAATACCAAACTGGATTGCTAACCAATCAAACCAGCTGGATGCTGGTATGGATCCAGATTAGTCAGGCGGGCCGGACACCGAAGTGGATCGTTAACTATCCAGACCGGTTGGATGTCAAATTAGATCTAGGTCAATCAGACAGGCCGAGCGTCAAAGTGGATCGCTGACAGGCCAAACCGACAGGATGCCGGACTAGATCCAGAGTAGTCAGTCAAATCGAGCGCCGAACAGTATGGTCAGCTTGTTAGTTCGGCTTCGAGTTCATCATATCTGCTCACTGCCAATTTGTTGTCCTCAAGAAGTGGGGTGCAGTGGCCTGCGAAGTCATGTCGTTCAGACATCTAGCTTGTCCTGCGCTGCCTAGTGTCCGCCGTCTGTACAATGGTAGGTCATCATTGCCATCGTCGGGCGATTGACGTGTCTTGATGCCTGGTGATGCTGGCATGTGTCTAACCATCGTGCGAGCACCTTTTTGAGGCATCATTTCAAATTTCTAATGGCAACCTCTATAAATGACGCCTTTTTGTTGTTTTTTCCCATTCTTTTTCCTTCTCTCGAGTTGTTCTCTCTGTGGTTTTTTGGTGCTTGCCACCTTTTCATTCCCATGGCTCCTCAGGTTGGTGCGATTCACTCCGTTCCTACCACCGCTGATATTGAAGCTCTATATATACATCACAATATCTCGAGTGTGATTCTGTTTGCAGTGCCAGGGGAGTACAATAGGGCCTATTCCCCTCTGAACGAGTCCATCACCATCTACAATGCCCACCTAAGAAATGGTCTTCACTTCCCTCTCCTGCAGGAGTTGCACAAAATCTTGGTAGCCCTGGGAGTTCCACCCGTAAGATTCCATACCAATACTGTGAGGTATTTGTACTATCTTTATGTATTTCTTTACCCTCACGGGGGGATGCTAAATACGGTAGCCGTGAAAGTAATCTTTCAGTTCTATCAGAGTGGAGACTGAATTTCGTTAGCTCCAAGAGACTTGTATATAAGGGGGGGATCACCAACTTGGTGAAGAATAGAAAGGGCTAGTTCTTCTTTTTCAAGGTCCCCTTCAACTGGGCTCTTTCGAATGAGTGGGATAACATGCCAGCATTCTTCATCGGTAAGGTTTCGTACGAGGAGGTGGATTCTATTAAGTTATTGACGGAGCTAGTTTGAGTGAATATTGGCTTCTTCAACAAGAAGGACCATCTCCTGTCAGTTGAGGCGCTTGCGCTAGCCCATTGGGAGTTTCCCAAGAAAGGTACGGGAGCCACCGCTCTGCCATCCACTCAGCCCCAAAGTAAGACTGACACTTTGTATAGGAGGAATCATTTTGAGAGTGCATCTCAGTAGTAGACGGCATCATCATTGAGATCTTTTTCTTCCTCCGCTGCCCAGGACTTGCCAATGGTGAAGCAGATGTGTGGCCTAGGCGAACTGTTTAGGGAATCAGCGGCATTACATCCTCAGTTGTTGGCACCACGGAGGAGGGTGTTCAAGATGCTATGGTCGGCGAGCCCCTACTCTTCTTGTAGGGGCATTGGGTGAGCCTAAGGTTAGGGGGTCGACTGGACCAGTTTGCCCACCAGTCCAGGCCCAATGGGAGGCTCAGAAGACAGTCTAGCACAAGGTCCCTACAGTTTTGTCTACTTTGTTGGAGTAAATGGTGCCCGACCCTTCTTACGAGTCAGTCAGAGAGGGTTCTAGTGTGGTCCACATAGTGGAGGCCCAACCCAAGGGAGATGTTGGGGCAGCGGCGACCATGGAGGCGTCCCATCTGGAGGCACCCTCATCTAATGCCACAAGGGGTCAGGTGGCTCCCCTATCAAACCAGCTCTTGTCAAAGCAGGCGTCCACTCTAGTTTCTTCGTCAAGGGTGCCCCTGAGCACTATGGCTATTGAATTGCCTTACATCCCGATGAGTTTCAGAGAACCCTTCACTTTACTAGGAGCGACTAGGCTTAATCTCCTTTTCTTTCTCTATTTACAGGTTGACAAAATGGTGTAGATTTTGATGACATGCTTGCACCAAAGGTCATTTAGGATCTGCTGGTTGGAAGGGGAGGTCCACTGCCTGATCCAGACGTGGGTCAACCAACCCAAGTGTGGTTGAGGAGATGTAAGGCCCGATGGATGCTGCCACCTCCAAGGCTTAGCATTGCCGGGAATGGGCCACTAGCCTTGAGCTTTAGCTGTTCGAGGTTTGGGAGAAGTTGTAGAGATCCCATGAGGCATTGCAGGTGATCGAGCAGCATCTCGCAGGCCTCCAAAGTAAGAACGTTAGGCTGGGAACTGAGCTGACGACCCGGTTTAGCCCAGAGGAGGTGGACTAGGCTTTGAATGTTAGATTTTTAGACGGCATTCAACTGTGTCAAAGGATTGCTTCTCTTATTGGCCATACCTTTCCTGTCGGCTTCTTTGACCTAAGGAACAGGGGGACCCGGCGCAGGTCTAATATGTCCAATTTTCATAACAGGGAGGTGCCCTCATCGCGTCCCCTGAGGAGCCCCTAGGCTTAGGGTACCCTTCTTCGTTTTCTCTTTTTTTGTGTTTATGTATATATATATAACGCTGGCACGTTTGTATAGTCTGACTTTACAATAAATCAAAGAAAATTTTTTCAATCATTAGCATAGTTTTTTATATTTCTGTGTGGTTTTATTTTTTATGTACCATTATTTGTCGGCTAAGCGTCATCGCTATCGTGGTCAGGCTTTGGAGAAGTCAGAGACATTATCCGCGTGTAATCACTTAAGAACGTCTCTCTATGAGACGCTATTCTTACACATCAGATCCTAACTCACCGACCATCGTCAACTGACGGTGCTAGTCCCTACTGGGGGAGTCGTTGCATACATGTTGAAAAGTTTCCTAAAGTTTTGGTATTCGACTGCACATGGGCCGCTTAGTACTGGATTGAGGTTCAAATTTGATCGCGTGTGGGTTGCTCGATATTGGAACGATGTTCAAATTCGACCTCATATGGGCTGCTTGGTATTAGATCGATGTTCAAATTCAACCGTGTGTGGGTCGCTCGGTGTGGGACCAAGGTTCAAATTCGATCACGTGTGAGTCACTCGATGTGCGACCGAGGTTTAGTAACTGGTGAATTGGAATTCACCCGATTTATGGACATTCTAGGTCACTTAAACTTATATAGTGTAACACAAGCATTTATATTTGCAGGCAAGTAACTAATAATAATTAACAATCAGTGAACAAGTAAACTAATTGTTTTATTAATCTGATACACTCTTACAAGGACGCTTAGTAATGTATGCTGGACCTATCTAGGTTCAGTACGAGATTACTGGTAATACTTCTTGAGGTAGACAACATCCCACGTTCTTGGGATCAATTTGTTGTTCTGGATGTAAAACTTGTATACGACGTTCTGTAGGATGGCCAAAACGAGGAATCGGTCTTCCCAATTAGGGGAGAGTTTGTTCCTATAGGCATTTTTACCCGTGGCATCTATATTTTGTAAGACCAGGTTCCCTACCTTAAATTGGCAAGTCTTCATCCTTTTATTATAATACTGGACGATCCACCGTTAATAGGCAATTGTGCGCATCTTGGTCATGTCTCATGCTTTTTCAAGTAGGTCAAGATGCTCTTTGAGTCGTGGGGAATTGTTGAATGTATCGAAAACCTTGACCTGAAGGTTGGGTAGTCCAATTTCGATTGGGATGACTGCCTCAATTCCATAGTACAGGCTGAAGGGTGTCTCATGAATCAGCTCCTTCGGTGTCATTTGGTACGACCACAACACAGATGGTGACTCATTTGCTCAAGAGCCCCCAACGTCTTTCAATTTAGTTTTCAACCCATGTAATAGGGTTCGATTAGTAACCTCTACCTACTCGTTTGCTTGTCGGTAAGTAACTGAGGTGTGGATCAACCGGATGCCCAAACTTGGGTAATATTTTGTGAAGCGCTTGCCAGTAAATTGAGTTCTGTTATCGACCATGATGGCCTCAAAAATCTCAAATTTGTAAATGATATTCTACTGGACAAACTCCATGACATTTTGCTTAGTGATCCAAGCCAACGGGGAGACTTCAACCCATTTCATGGAATAGTCGATCCCCACAATGACAAATTTCCTCTGTCCGGATACGATGAGGAAGGGGCCAAGTATGTCGAGCCCCCATTGCACGAATGCCTAAGGGGCCTGAACGATCCTCAACTCCATGGGCTATTGATGGGGCAGGTTGCCATGGATTTGATAGTTCTCACACTTCTTTACAAAATCTAAGGCGTCTGTCTTTATTGTTGGCCAATAGTAGCCTTGACTCATTATCTTAAAGGTAAAGTTCTTGCCTCCAAAATGTAACCTACAAATGTCAAGATACACCTCGCTTAACACATAGTCGACTTCCACCAGTGTGAGACACTACAAGTACGAGGTGAAATACCCTCGGTGGTACAACCTCCTGTCCACAATAGAGTACCAGCCAACCGTCTTCTTTACACGCTTAACATCATTTGGATTCTCTTGTAGGGTGTCGTCCGAAATACATCTCTAGTACGGCAACATTCAGCTTTTGCTGTCGGAGACTTGTAGCACTTTTCGCTCCAATTCTTCTATACTTTGAGAAGTCAGGACCTCTCGCATGTCTCCTGAGTATTAGGCTTTCAGCCGCAGCGGCCCTCGCGAGCTAGTCGGCCTTCTATTTGTCCGCCTTGGGATGTACACAATCTCAACCTCGTCAAACTTCTGGGCCATAATCCTTACTCTGACGAGGTTTCTTGTGAGTAAAGGGCTTGACACCTTGACATTTCCGCTGACTTGGTTGACGATCATCTCTATGTCGCTACAGATGATTATGTGCCTTGCCAAACATTCTTTTTCTAGTCATAACCCTACGAGCAAGGCCTCGTATTCGGTAATGTTTTTAGTAGCCAAGAATCGGAGCTTCAACTAGTACCTTATCTCTAACCCGTAAGGGGTCCTCGGGATCACTCCGGCACCACTGCCAGTATGCGTTGAGGACTCGCCTACGTAGAGGATCCAGCTCTGAGCCTCTAGCTGGCAGTTGACTTCGCCAGGACCATCGGTGTTCAAAATCGAGGTCGTAGTCTTGACAATGAAGTCCACTAGGGCTTGTCTTTTTACGGCCAATCTTGGCTTGAATTCTACATTGAACTTGTCCAATTCGATGGTCCATTTGACTAGCTGCCCTGATATGTCGGGCTTATGTAGAATTTCTTTCCATGGTTGATCGATCAAGACAACTATTTATGTGCCTGGAAGTACGATCACAATTTTCTAGTAGAATAGACGAGTGCCACTGCGATTTTTTTGGCATGCATGTAGCGGGTCTTGATGCCTGTCAAAGTCTTGCTGATATAGTAAACCGACTACTGTACATCAGATTACTACCAGATTAAAATTGAGTTTAGCGCCACCTCTGAAACTGTCAAGTAAAGGCATAACTTTTCCCCTTCTTTTGGTGACGTCAGGAGAGTAGGACTGGTAAGGTACTCCTTTAGCTCATGAAAGGCAGCCTGGCAATTAGCCATCCATTGGAAGCCAGTTGCCTTTGTCCCACTCAAGGACTTGAAGGAGAGGTACTTGTCCCAAGATTTTGCCAGGAAGCGGGAGAGCACTACAAGCCTCCCGGTTAGCCTCTGAATGTCCTTTACAGTCAGCGGTAGACTCATATTCATGATCGCATTTATTTTTCAGGGTTTGCCTCGACCCCCATCACGAGACGATGAAACCTAAGAATTTTTCAGAGAATACTCCAAAAACGTATTTGGTTGAGTTCATCCTCATCTGGTGCGCCTAGAGTACCCCAAAGGCCTCGCAACGTCACAGATATGGTCATCTGTGGTTTTACTTTTGACGAGCATGTTGTCTATGTATACCTTCATATTTTGACCAAATTAGGTCTCGAATATTTTATTCATGAGCGGCTGGTATGTGGCATCCCCGTTCTTCAGCCCGAAAGGTATAACCTTATAGTAATATGTTCCCTAGTCTGTCA
This sequence comes from Nepenthes mirabilis, assembly GCA_025585075.1. Taxonomy (NCBI): domain Eukaryota; kingdom Viridiplantae; phylum Streptophyta; class Magnoliopsida; order Caryophyllales; family Nepenthaceae; genus Nepenthes; species Nepenthes mirabilis. The sequence continues at coordinate 3,871 of JAODPA010039041.1, read as the reverse complement.
TGAAGTTTTCGAGACTCATCCAGATCTAGTTATAAGCATAGTATGCGTCCATAAAATTGAGTAGTTCGTGCCCGAAGGTGGTGTCCACCAATAAGTCGATCTTGAGTAGCGGAAAACTATCCTTCGAGCACACCTTATTTATATCGGTGAACTTGACACACATTCGTCACTTTTTATTAATCTTTTGAACGAAAATCACGTTGGAGAGTCAGTCCAGATATTAGACTTCTCAAATGAAGCCAGCATTGAGTAGTTTCTTTACTTCCTCCTGGATGGTAATGAACATTTCAATGGAATGGTTCTTCCGCTTCTATCTAACGGGCCTGTGACCTAAATCGAGGCCCAACTTGTCGATTATTACCTTGATCAGAATCTTCGGTATTGCACTGGGTGTCCATACAAAGACGTCAAAGTTCTGCTGCAAGAAAGTGATTAGCTAGTCATGCAAGGTTCCGGCAAGTGAGCCCCTTATCTGAACACATCTCTCTGGATCATCGGGGTCTAAGAGAATGCTGTCTATCGTCTTGCCGGCCTGCGCCTGCTGTATAGTTGCTTCATCTCTATAATCAAGGTCCTCTATCGGCTGGTTCGAAGTGGCTTGGAATAGGTAGCACGTCCAACCTGTTGCTTAGTCATCCAGAACTTCTCCAATGTCGCAGGCCATAGGGAACTTCATCTTTAAGCGCATGATTGATGTTACAGCCCCGAACGTAGTCAGACAAAGTCGGCATAGGATGATGTTGTAAACCAAAGGTAGGTCAACCACCAAGAATGTCAGTATACGGGACATCATCCTAGGGTACATTTTCATGGTGATTTCTAGCTACATGGTTCATTGGATAGGCATCGGCTCGTTGTCCAACCCGTAGAGGAGGCCTTCAGCCGGTTTTAATTGATTCTTTTTTAGCCCCAACTTAAAATTGGCATCCAGGTAAAGTAAATCACATGAATTTTTATTATTGATAAAGACTTGTTTCAATTGGTAACAAATCATACCATCTAAAACTATCAAGAATACAACCAGAGGGTCAGAGTAGGGAGTCATTATATATGATATATCTTTTTTACTAAAACCAATGATATCATTTCTAACTTCTACCTTTGATATCTTTGAGGTGGCCCTGAGGTGGTCCGAGGGGTGGTCCTTGGAAGGCCGAGTTGCCGCTATGTTGCATCTGCTCCATCCTTCCTTTGCTTGCTTTGTCGGGCGCCTACTCTAACTCTCATAGGAACTTGGTGAGGTACCCCCTTCGAAAAAACTCCTCAATCTCTTTTTACAGAGTCCAATAGGCCTTTATACTATGACTCGGAAATCGATGGTAGTGATAATATTTCATCTGATTTTCTCCCTCTGGAATCTTGATCGGCTTCAACCTTTTTAGAAATTTTTCATTCCGAATTCTCATGAGGATATTGGTCCGGGAGTCATTTAAAGGAGTCAGGTTTAGGGGGCCTAAACTCCCTTCAAGCTTCGAGTTCCATCCTAGGTTGCTTCCTTGGATCTCGGGAGTTGAAGTAGTCTCCATTTCTCTTTCTTCCATTCAGCGGTCCTTGGTAGAGGTGATCCATGTGCTCAGGACACTTAGCCTCATTAGCCATCATGTAAGCACGGGCAATAGCTTCAACTTTACAAAAAGTTTGGGGGCCTTGTGAGCCATATATTTAAAAAACTTGCCTAACTCCAAAGCCAATATGAAGGTGCTTAGCTCACCTCGTCTATCAGCCGGGGTATCTAGCGAGCTTTCACGGTGAATCAGGCCAAAAAGCTCCTCAGACTTTCGTTAGGCCTCTATTTGATATGGGTAAGGTGCCAAGGCTGCCTTTTCTCCCTTTGATTGGAGGTGAATTGAGTCAAGAAACTATCGGTAAGCTCCTGAAATGTTCGAATTGAATTCGACTGCAGGCTGTAAAACCAAATCTAGGCGTGACCCTTAAGGGTCAGTGGAAAGTACAAGCACATAGTGGCCTCACCTAGGCCGTGAAAGCTCAGCAAAGTACAAAAGTAGTCTAAATGGTCCATTGAATTGGTGCTTTCGTCATAGAGTTTCAGGGTCGGCATCTTAGACTTCTGAGGGAGTGGCTGCGTCCGAATCTCAATCGTGAATGATGATTGTCTCAAATTTACAAAGCGTCCACTAGCGTCCCCCTTGAACACGTGTTGCCATATCTTTTTCACTCTCTCCTCCATCTGAGAGGAGACTGTAACCCTCTTTGTATTGAGGAAGGTTCTCAACTCTGAGTGGTTCGGTGAGCGACACGAGGTCGGTTTGCTACTGTTGCTGGTCAGCTGGACGTTGCACAAGGATTCCTTTTGGGTCGGGGGACTTTGCTCATCTCGTGAGTAACGAAGATTTCGCCACTTTGGGCTCTCATTCGGTGTCCTACGACCAAGTTGACCCTCCAAATGTGATCGGGCCCGTCTCTCAAAGCCGCTCAGGCTTGGAGGTCATTCGAGCATCATACCTTCCAGGCCAGGCGGCTCTTCCTCTAACTTTTTCGCTTTGATGCCAAAGTGCAGATGGTGGAGAAAGGAACCCCCAGTCTATGCTAGCGTGCGCAAAAGGCTTGGAGTATTTAGGATATGTTATCCACTTGGTCGACGAGTGCCTACATGAAGGGTATTGGTCACTCCTCTGCATGGCTACCCATAGAGGGGTTGCCACCATGGGGGACAACGTCTTTAGCGAGAGCACTGGTATGGGCTTTAGTATTGACCATTTTGCTTTGGTGTGGATGGTGGTTGAGGTTTTTATTTGCTTTCCCACAAGCAGTGCCAATGATGCGTCCTAGATTTGGGTTATTGTATGGATTAGGGAATCGTTCGGTCTTCCACAGTCAGGTCGAATTCAAATTAGTCTAATCTTCATCTCTAATAATTTGAGTCCTACAAAATATAACAAACAAATAAGAAGTCAGAAGATTGACAGGATTTACTCTCCAATTTATCATTCGACACTCAAATCAATAATATTTCTCAAAGAAAATGAAAGATATAGGGATGAGAATTATGCATGATGATGCAAGGGTATGAGGTTTGAGTCTGACTTGGATGTTGCACTCGATGTAGAGAGACTTTGAGGCAGTGTTGCACTCCGCAGGGAGTTGTTTTGATATTGAGGGAGCAAGAATTGTAGAAGAGTTCTTGAGAGGCTCTTCAGGTAGAGAGTTGTCTTTTGTGAGCTCTTGAGTGCGAGCCTAAGTATGGACATATGTGTCTGAGTGTGTTTGAGCATATCTGAGCATATCCTTTGGAGTCTGTCTCAAAGGTATTTATAGCTTTTGGGCCAATTCAGCTCTACTTGGGTGCCAAGGTTGGCCACCAACTATCTGTATTGATATGATAGCTTGACAGGGGGATCGTAGGCACCGATTAGGGCAACTGTGATTAGTTAAGAGGATCCCTTTTTCTTTGAGGAGATGTTGCACACAACGAATATAAAAGTTACCATTATGAGAGATCCGCTAAATTTGAGCTGCCATTAGGGGTGATCTGCTAAGTTAAAATTGTCATTCCGGGAGAGATCGCGATCGGGAGCAACATTCGATGTGTCAAATTGGCTAAGGTAAGTAATCTTAGCACATGGGAAGAGGATTGTAGGCCGTCCTGATTGGGCCGAGATCGACTTGGGCTGTTTGAGCCTGCTAGGATATTATTTCGGTCAACATAAGCGTTTATCGTTCCCTGGGCTTGTGGGCCGATCACCCTCTAGGTCCACCATTAGTCCGTAAGCCTTTATACTGAGTCGACCATTTCTGCCATCTCCATCAAATGAAAATGGCTCCAAATTTTCATTTTAAAATAGAAAAAAATAATTTGAAATGCATTTACGTTAACCAATTTTTTTTTTTAAAAAAAAGAGGAAAAAACTCA
>JAODPA010039030.1:0-12098 GCA_025585075.1 Nepenthes mirabilis | reverse complement strand
AAGTAGCTTTAATATCATTACATATCAGTTAATATTTATAATATTGGCCAATATTTGTATCTCTGCCTGTAGCCCCCCCTCCCCCGCGGAAAAAAAACCAAAAAGTCCGTACAGTTCAATAGGTTCAAGACCTCTCTACAGTTTGTTGCACAATGAGAACATAGTTTCACCACATCAGCAGTTGGCTTATCATAGCCATTAAAACACCAGGCCAAAACAAAGAGCTACAAACGAAATGTCACTTTCATCAAACACGGATATAAATGGTATCATCAAGCTGCTATTATTGACTGTGATGAGCAGCTATTATTGACTTTGTTGTGTTCCACCTCAACAACCGTGACCTATTATAGGAACAGGGAACCATCACAAAACACAGGACAAGGAGTGGACACAGCATATTGTCGAGTAAAAGATAAAGACAATCTCAGGCATATATGATAGAACGGATAAGTGGGAACAAGTAGTCTTTTGGCCTTTTCAGACTAGCTGATCACCATACACGATAATAAGATTAACCCACTAAACAAAAGTAGTCATTTCTCAAGTCAATGAAGCTATAAGCTTCTCTTGATATCTCTTATCTTCATATTGGCGCGGAAAGTAAAGAACGGCATACGTTTCAAACAAGTCAGACAGCTTCTTGGGGAATGTTTGTGGGAGGATGCGGAGTGATGGTGAGGTGCAAATCCTGGTGCTGCCCTGATTGAAGCACGAAAGCAACTTGTGTTGCCGCCAATGCTGCAGCCTCCTGCTTAAGAAATTCAACAGAGTCACTTCAGGAAGTCCCATTCTCAAATCATGCATGCCAAGTTCACCAATGACCAACAGACGGTACTTGTAAGAAGGGGGCGAGGGAGGAATATTTGCTCCATGTTATATGGAAAAATTAAAATTTTAAGGGGGAAAAATTTGGTACAATGGACAAACATGTAAATCAGATCAGATGACTGAAAGACTGAAGAACAACATCAAGAAAAAGCATGGTTATTGTGGCCTAAGAAGCATGGGCATGGACGCCAACACCCCAATATGTTATATTTCTAAAATTGAAGACACGATATGTTTGGGATACCTTAACTAAAATCCAAAATTTATTTATAACATAAAGTACAGTAATCAACAACATTACTTTATATAAAATTATCAATAAAAAATATAAATATAATGAAAATAATTCACAAAAAAAACCATTAATGTAAGTGTGATGAGAAAAGGGAGTCATGCAATAAAATACTTTACATAGTGGAAAAAAAATAAGACAATGGAAGCTTAGGTTTTTAATCATTGCTAAATTATCAAATGGCTCCATATATATATTTTTTATTTATATTAGGAACCTATTTGTCCAAAATTGTAAAATAGTCACCTTCCAAAACGTGTTAGAGAGTGTTGGAGTCAAAAAGAAAAATAATAAAATATTCTGATAATGAACAGGAGAGCATTGGCCAATTGTCAGACATTGGCACGTTAGCTGGTAGAAGGGTTGGTGCTTCATAGATTATGGCTGTGAATGAAGATATAGGAGACTCTAACCTGTCTTTGCCTTCTGCGCTGCAAGATGCTGATGGCCCAGGCCATGATGTAGCAAGGCAAAAGAAATCCAGTAGCCCTAAACAAGAAAAGCTGCAACCGCACAGCCAAAGGCGCCAGCAAAATCAGATTATTATGAGCTGCTGTAAAAAATGAATGCTGGTATAATTCTCACTTACTGAGAAAGAAGATGGTGTATCATCATCTTCATCAGCATCAGGAACATTTATTGCATGCCTTAAGAGCAGAAGGGCTATCAACTGCTACAAGAATGCAATTAGTCAGTGACACAGTAAGTATATGCCTTGAACTCTACATTAGTTTGTGGGCTTACTATCAGAGCAGCTGAGCGGCAAAGTGCAGCTCCACTGGCGTTAGTAGCTGCAAAACCATCATACTCGGCTTCGAAAAATTGGCGCTCTGCCTCAGCAGTTGCAAAAAGACTAGGGCCGTGCAATTCCAAGGGATTGCCAGAGATTGCCCACCCACCACTGCAATTAAAATCAAGGGACCCCATGACAATGAGATATTCGGGTATATCTCAATAGATACTAGATTTATATATGGATGCCTAAGCCCTTTCTTTTGGCATAATAAGCCTCACACTAGGGCCCACATGACTGCCTGTTAGCTCAGTGGTAGAGTGGGCCCCAAATAATGGTCATTATATTTGGATTGTGAGGGCTATCAGTTACATAAATAACTCAATGTGTCCACAGCATCTAACCTTGAGATATGGATCATGCTAGGCACATTAGCATAAGAAGGTTATAGTGAGACGAGTTGTTTATCATTACAAATTATGATAGATGCCAAGTAGAATTACAATGATGTATCGTACCCTAACAAACTGATAGACTATCTAGCAGGCAGTGTTTGAAAGGAAGGAATATAAACAAATGCAGATGATTTGACATACCCAATGTCAACAGTAGCATCTTCAGGGCGAGGTGCTGGAGCACTGTAACCAGGCTGGTAAGGCTGAACATGAAATGCACATCACCATCATCAGAATGACATCAGGCCACTACATAGCTAGTAACAATAAAATGAATGATCTGCAGTAAACACTAAACCACAGTATAACAGCGTCTAATTTTCATAAGCACCAAAAAAGCATTAAGTTGACTAGACAACATATGGACATTGGTGGTGAAGAATCAAAGAAAACATAAGAAACAGTGGATTGTTCGTGGACGTTCAAAATAACAAGCAACACAACCTTTTTTGATAGGTGGTAAGTGTAGGGAAAAAGAGGGATAATGGCCAGTCGGACAAAGCACAAACACACACAATAGAAGAATAAGAGAAAAAGAGCAAGAACACATAATTTTTACGTGGAAAACCTTTTTCTAAAATAAGAGAAAAAAATCACGGGATACTTAGTCCACAAATTAATTTCACTTTGTGAGTGTGGTTACAGAAATCTTTTTTGCTACACGAGTCCTTGGAGAACTGAGAACAAAAACAATACAATAGTAAAGAATGACTACTCATTGTTCTCTCTTACGCTTTTCTCCTTCTCACTTTCTCTCTACATTTTGCTTGCATGCCCAGCATGCACATATATACAAATTTCAACTAGAGATCGTTTACCTAGTAGGTAGGTTGCGTATGTGCAAAACCTGCCGCTAGCTCTACAACATGCCACTAACTCTACTACCAATTCTGCTAATCGCCACTCCGTTAGGAGAAGTTAGCCTGGTCAACCAATCAACTGCTACATTTGAGAGTCAACTTTCCTTTCTGAAAAGCTGATTGTGCAGACGTTGCAGGTGACCAATTTTCCGGTTACAATTCCCAAGCGTTGACCGAATCCACTCCAGACCTTTCTTCATTCCGGCCAATTTTCATTCCGGAAATTTCAGTCCGGAATTCCCTATCAAAAATTCCATTCATTTCGGAATTTCCATCAATTATGAAAATTCCATCCATTCTGGAAATTCCATCTCGGCTAATTTCCATTCCGGTCAATTTTCATTCCGGAAAATGTATTCGGAAAAACCATTTCGGAAAAACCATTCCAGAAAAACCATTTCAGAAAACTTCCACTCCGGCAAATGCCACTTTGGAATTTCCCACATGGGAGTGATCCCAACAAACTTCTCCTCATGACTGTGTGGGAACCAAACCAGCCAGTCCGGCCATACTGCAACAGATTTCGAGTTTCCCCTTAGGCAGTATTTTGGTTAACATATCTGACTCATTTTCTTCACTTTGGACTTTATCCAGTAACAACTGTCCTGAGTTAACAATATCTCTTACCCAATGATATCGAACAACAATATATTTCGATTTTGAATGAAATGAGAAATTGTTGCACAAATGTATGACACTTTGGCTGTCATAAAACACCACGTACTTCTCCTACTTGAGGCCTAATTCTTGGATGAACTTTTTCATCCACAATATCTCCTTACTCGCTTCTATCATTGTAATAAATTCTGTCTCGGTGGTCGAGAGGGCAACGCACTTTTGCAACTTCAACTGCCAGAAGATTGCCCCTCCGGTGAACTTGACCAAATATCTTGAAGTGGACTTTTGGGTGCCAACGTCTCTGGCCATATCAGCGTCGGTGTAACCAATCAACTGGAGCTTGTCACTCCTAAGATACAGACACATCTTGAAATTCCCCCGGAGATATCTTAAAATCCACTTTACTGCTGACTAGTGCTCCTTACCTGGATTTGACAGGAACCTGCGAACAGTACCAACCATGTGTGCAATGTCCAGCCTCGTGCACACTATAGCATACATCAAACTCTTTACGGCTAAAGAGTAGGGCACACTTCTCATGATAGCCTTCTCAACATTCGAGGTCGGATACTGCCGACAGCTCAGCCTGAAGTGGTTGGCCAGTGGGGTGCTTACTGACTTAGACTTCTCCATTTTGAAGCGTTGGAATACTTTCTCAATATAACTTTGGAACAGCCACAATTTCTTATCCTGTTGTCGCGAAATATTCTGATACCCAGAATCTATTTCACCGGTCCCAAGTTCTTCATGGAAAATGATTGCCCAAGTTGCTGCTTCGACTCCCTAATTTGAGCACCGTTTTATCCAACAATCGGCATATCGTCCATATAGTGGAAGGATGACGAAATCTTCTTTTGAAAATTTTTGAACAAAGATACAATAGTCAGAAGTAGTCTTCCGATTGCCTTGATCCACCATAACAGACTCGAACTTCTTATACCATTACTGTGGAGCCTATTTCAATCCGTACAGGCTCTTTCTCAGACGACACACCAGTCGTTCCTTCCCCTTGACCTGAAATCCCTCGGGTTGCTCCATATGGATTTTCTCCTCAAGGTCACCATAAAAAAATGCCGTTCGGACATCTAGCTGCTCCACCTCCAAATTTAGGATAGCGGCCAAACCAAGCACCACCCGAATAGAAGACATTTTTATAATTGGGGCAAAATTTTTATCAAAATCAACCCCTTTGCGTTGGTTGAAGCCCTTCACCACCAGCCTTGCCTTGTACATCGGTTGCGAGGTACCTACCTCGTTCTTCAAATGGAAGACCCATTTCCTCTTTAGGGTTCTCTTCCCTTTCGACAGTTCAGTCAGTTCGAATGTAGAGTTATCATGCAACAAACTCATCTCATCCGGCATAGCTTCTAACAATTCTTCCTTGTGCTCATCCTCCATGGCTTTCTCAAAACTTTCAGATTCTCCTCCATCAGTGAGTAACACATACTCATTAGATGATAGATGGACGAAGAGCCTTTGGTCTCTTGAGGATTTATGGAGAGCAACTTCCTCAGCCGGTTGAGGAGTGAGGTCGTCCTCGTCTTCATTTGGCGCAATAACTATTTCGTCATCTTCTTCGGCCACACCTGGGACATTGACCTCATTGTGAAGAGGTGCTGGTCGGACAACATCAGCGCTTGTCTGTCTGACCGGTACCAGACAATGCCTTTTTCTCTTTTCCGATGTCTACAATGGTCTCATCCTCGAGGAATACAACATCTCCAGGCCAGATGAGCTTTTTCTCAATGGGATCATACAGTCGGTATCCAAGCTCATCTTCCCCATAACCGAGGAAGATGTATTCCTTTGATTTCAACTCTAATTTGCTCCTTTCGTCCTTTGGAATATGGATGAAGGCCCTGCATCGGAATACTTGAAGATGATCGTAGGATACCTTGCTATCAGACCATACTTGTTCAGGAATATCGCCATTCAAAGGCCTACTTGGCGACCTGTTGATGATATAGGCCACTGTATTTAATGCTTCCCCCCAAAACAAACCGGGTAGCTTAGCCTCAGACAACACACTTCAAACTCTCTCAATCAGTGTTCAATTCATGCGTTTGGACACCCTGTTTAACTGTGGTATTTTCGGTGGCATTCTTTGGTGCCGGATGCTATGAGTCCGATGGTATGTATTAAAGGCTCCGAGATATTCACTACCATTGTCACTTCGGATGCATTTCAATTTCTTCTCCGTCTGCCTCTCCACAAGAGCATGAAAATGCTCAAAAATAGCAGCAACTTGATCCTTCATCTTGAGAAGGTAAATCCACACCTTCCTTGAACAATCATTAATAAACGATACGAAGTATTGTGCTCCTCTAAAAGATTTTTCTTTGAAAGGACCGCACACATCTGTATGTACCAGCTTAAGTACTTTGGCCTTTTTATCAGACGAGTCTCCTTGAAACGTAACTTGCTAGGCAATGTGAGCAGGTTTCTAGCTTGGCTTCGTTAATGCCTCGGAGAAGGTCCTTTTCGGCCAAATTATTCAATCCCTTCTCACTCATATGACTAAGCCAACAATGCCACAAGTCCGACGACTCCTTACTTCTCATCATATGAATCTCTCCGGCTGCGGTAGATGCTTTTACCACATACAGGCCGGAGGCCTTTTCTTCACGTGCAACAACCAGAGACCCTCTGATCAATTTTCATTCTCCTTCACAGAAGGTACTACAAAACACTTCATCATCTAGTCCGCCGGCTGAAATTATATTCAGCCGGATGTCAGGAGCGTGCCGTACGTCCTTTAAAAGCAATCGGGTTCTATTGCTGGTGACAAGTGATATGTCACCTCTGTAAATAATCCGGGATGTTTCTTCATTTTCCATTTTTAACACTCCAAAAATCTCCCGGAGTGTAAGACGAGAACAATTCCCTTCTGAATGTGACATGGAGTGAGGCACCTATATCCACCACCCAATTAGACTCGTGGTCGGTCAGGTTTATCATATCATCCATTTCACAGGTCAGTAGGAGGTCACCCTCAATTACAACAGAGACCGATGCATTTTCCTCGCCTCGTCCCTTCTCAGCTTTATTCTCATTGCCATCTCTATTATTGTCGCGCTTCTATTTATAATAATATTTCTTAATGTGGTATTTCTTTCCACAATAATGGCACTTAAAGTTTTAAAACCTTGACCAGGACTTGCTGCGGCCCTTTTTTCCAGACTTTGTGCCGCGCCTTTTGTTCATTCCCTGTGACTCAGTCACGAATACCTCGGAGTGCTAAGAGGTGGAGGTCCCTTGTGACCGCCATCTCATTTCCTCGTTTAGCACAGCTCCTTTGGCCATCTCTAGTGTCACAACGCCATTTGGAGTAGTGTTGGCAATGGTAATTTGGATCATCTCTTAGGAGTTCGGCATGATTGTCAAAAGCCATAAGCCCAACACTTTATCTTTGAACTTATGCCCATACCACTCAATCGGTCCACACATCCTTGGAATTCATTTAAGTGGTCGGCAACGGACGAACTCTCCTTATATCGCACTTGCATAAACTTCATCAGGTACTATAATTTGTTGTTTCCAGTCTTGGAGGCATAAAGCGTCTCCAACTTTTCCCACAATGCTTTGGTGTTTGTCTCACTCTTGATGTGATTATAGACATTGTTGTTTACAAACTGTTGTATGAAGCGGTACACTTGTTTGTGCTCAAAGGTCCAGTCCTCTTCCGATTTTGCTTCGGGCTTTTGAGTAGCAAACATCGGAAGGTGCATCGACTTGACAAATAGTAGGTCTGACATTTTACTCTGCCAGGTATCACAATTGGTGCTGTTTAAACAAATCATCTTGCTTCCCATCTCCATTGGTTTAGCAGCATTCAACAACCGGCACAAAATACCACGTCTCTGATACCACTTGTAGGGAAAAAGAGGGATAATAGCTAGTTGGACAAAGCACAAACACACATGATAGAGGAATAAGAGAGAAAGAGCAAGAACACATAATTTTTACGTGGAAAAATCCTCTTCTAAAATAAGAGAAAAAAAATCATGGGATCCTTAGTTTACAAACTGATTTCACTATGTGAGTGTGGTTACAAAAACCTTTTTGATTACACAAGTCGTTGAGGAGTTGAGAACAAAAACAAGAGCAAGAATACAAGAGTAAAGAATGATTACTCATTGTTTTCTCTTATATTTTCTTCTTCTCACTCTCTCTACACTTTGCTTACAATCTCAGCATACATATATATATAAATTTCACTTGGAGACCGTCTACCCAGTAGGCAGGTTGCATGTATGCAAAACATGCCACCAATTCTGTAACCTGCGACCAACTCTGTTACAGAAGTTTTTCGGAATACATTTTCCGTAATGAAATTCTGGAATGGAAATTGACTTAAATGGATTTCCGGAATGGAAATTGACTGAAATGGATTTCCGGAATGGAAATTGACCGAAATGGAAATTAGCCGGGATGGAATTTCCAGAATGGATGGAATTTCCGGTATAGAATTTCGGAGTGAAATTTTCGGAATAAGAGTTGGCCGGAATGAAGAAAGGTCGAGAGTGGACTTGGGCAACACTTGGGAATTGTAACCGGAAAGTTGGTCACCACCAACGTCTACACAATCAGCTTTTCAGAAAGGGAAGTTGACTTTCAGAGTTTGCAGATGATTGGTTGAGCAGGTCAACTCTTCCCGACAGAGCGGCAATTAGTAGAGTTGGTAGCAAAGTTGGTGGTAGGTTGTAGAGTTAATGGCAGATTTTACACACAAGCAACCTGCCTACTGGGTAGATGATTCCCAGATAAAATCTGTGTATATAAACATGCTGGGCATGCAAGCAAAGTGTAGATGGAAAGTGAGAAGGAGAAAAACATAAGAGAGAATAAGGAGTAGTTATTTTTTACTCTTGTATTCTTACTCTTGTTTTTGTTCTCAACTCTCCAAGGGTTTGTGTAACCAAAAGAGTTTCTGTAACCAAAAGGGTTTCTATAACCACACTCACATAGTAAAATCAGTTTGTGGATTAAGCGTCCCGTGATTTTTTTCTCTTATTTTGGAAGAGGGTTTTCCACGTAAAAATTATATGTTCTTGCGCTTTCTCTCTTATTCCTTTATTGTGTGTGTTTGTGCTTTGTCCGACCGGCCATTATCCCTCTTTTTCCCTACAATAAGCAACAAAACTTGTTAAGACAACTACTACAAAAAATGAGTGCGTGAACTAATAAAAGCGTTGCTCAGACCTTGTCCAAATATTCCATGGGAACTTGATTGGTAGTTGTGGTACAAAAATCACCACATTTGCTTTACCAAAGCCCTTGTTTGCTTATGTTTGATGAGGAGGGTGTGATGAATAGGAGGGCACATAAGCATACAACAACAGTACGTGTGCTAGACAAGAATTATGAATGTTGGGCTGGTAAATAGTACGTTGACCTACAGTCCAATGGTGGACAGTCATCGCAAGATATGAAGGTGAAAAGCAGCTGCCTCATAATCGACCCCAACCCTTGCCGTCGCTCCCCACGCACCCCCCCCCCAAGGGAAAAAACAAAAAAGCTGTCCCCTCAAGTCCGTATCATTACCACACCTCTAGTCTGAAAGAATTCATACTTAGGGAAGTTCTTCATTTGCTTACAAATTGGCATATTGGCAGATCTACATAACCCTTGTAGCAAGCAAAGTTTTGTGACAAAGTTTGAGAGATAGAGCAGCAATGAAATTATTGACAAATATACCAAAATAAGAAGTATTGAAGCATCATCCCAAGCCCTAGTTTTCAGCAATGACTGGTCAAGGTCAGTCAAAGCGAAGATTGACAGATGATTCTAAGCATAGATTTGCGGTAATTTTATGCTTTACCCAAAAATTGCCCTAAGCATTGGCAAGAGAATTAATTCATAATCCCAATAACAATAAAACCACAAACTTTAAATAGCTAACCACAAGTTAAAAAAAAAAAAAGATTCTTGGTTCAATATCAAGTAAAAATCCAGGATTCTAGATTCAATATCAATACTGTCATCACACCAAAAACTTTAACACAATTAGTGCTACGAGTGCTATAACGATTGTGTGCAGAGGATTGGAATCGCTTTTACAGATAGCGAAGATGAGGAGGGGTAGTGGGGATTAACTCAGGATATCAGCCTGCAGACTGGGTTACCCACCCCGGAATACCCCTTGATCCCCCAAAATCAGTACCTAAATTAAATAAACAAATTTCGAATTCTCAGCATACCTGATGACAAATCTCACATGTTATGTCCCCTTTCTCATTACACCAGTGTTGAACACACTTCCTGTGAGCATACTGTACAAATACTTGAAGATCAGTATGGAACCAATGACTATGGCCAAGATGCATAAATTCAATGATAACTCAAGTTACATAAACAAGACTGTTAATAATAGATAGAGAGAAGGATGATGCTAAAAGCTCTGTAGAAGCATCCAAAAATTGCAAAAGCTTCTAACAAAAATTCACATATANTAAACAAGACTGTTAATAATAGATAGAGAGAAGGATGATGCTAAAAGCTCTGTAGAAGCATCCAAAAATTGCAAAAGCTTCTAACAAAAATTCACATATATATATATATATATATATATATATATATATGATTAAGTGATTATCAACGAACCAACAATCTGAAAACTTTAAGCTGTTAAGGTTTATACTCTAATCACACACCACACGAATTTCATTTGGGGTTGAAGCCCAGACAAACATAATTCACTTCATATCTGGTGTTGAAACATGAATTTGAATACAAATTTTTCACGAATTGAATAAGTGGCCATAAGACATGAACTTCTTTTCCTGGAAAAGAAGCAATGACAGTATCTGGAAGCTCAATTATGAATTCGATAATACAATATGAGAATAAAGATAATATTAAGAAGTCTGGGGCCAAATACTTCTATTCTTTATACCTTTTCAGCAAATAGTAAATGAGATAGAAAGGCCCTGTATTATTGCCTCAGTGCAGAAAAATTCATGATTATTCAATATGGAACTGCCTCTGATTCCTGATTTCAACCACGACAGGACTTTTGTATTTAATGCACCGAATGACTTTCATTTTTGTAACCATCTTTTTAATTTCTAGGCTAGCATTAGAAAAGTAAAATTTTGAATTAAAACACAGACACAGACATAGACACAGGCACGCTCATACTCGGGGAAAACAAAGATATCTTCCTTAAAACCAAATTATAATTTTTCCACTTGTGTTCTATGAATCATAATGAAATAGGACATCAAAACCAGCAAATACATATACTCAAGGAAAGCAGTACCAAATTTTACCTTCAGACTTCCACTACAAGCACAAGGAATTTCCAAATTCTTAATCTCATCCTCTTCTTGGCAAATGCGACACTCCACAGCCTGAATCAGAGGCTCATCTTCAACTGAAAATACATTCTCCTCGTCACCCCTGCTCTCCTCCGCCACCGAACTCGACGCCTCGGTAGATTTCACCCCGTTCCCACCTCCGATTGGCACCACAATCTCGGCCCCTTGTGCGTCCTGATCATTTGCAGGCCTCGTCAAACGGTCTACAAGCAACACCAAGTGCTGGCCCATCTCCCTCTACCAATCAATTCGACCACCACAACAGAAATCCCCGAACTAACCAGAACCTTCGCCAAACCCCTAATCAATTTTCAACAAAAAAACAATTATTAAACTCTAATAGTTACATTTCTACAACAAAAAAAAAAAAAAAAAAACAACAACGATTCGGGATTTTCCAGACAGAATCCCGAGATATCCAATATGACAAAGAGACCAACAGGGATCGGAGGATTTCACAACAAAATCGAGATATGAAGTCGGAAATAGGGAGAGAAAAGTAGATACCGAATTTGTAGGATTCAAGGAGAGAATTTACCAAAATAGTATGCGGAATCGCGTTGTTTGTGCGACAGAGATCAAATTTGAAGAGGGAAGAAAGCAACTGCGTTATCGTTGCAAGAACAAACCTTTCCCGTTATCTGAAAATTATCAAGAAAAGAAAGACCTTTCTTTTAAATTTCTGGAGTCTTATTCATTGCTTGGAACGTTGAAATTTCCTGGCCTTCGCCGGGGCGTTTCTAGCTAACGAGCCGTCGACGTCATCCCGACACACCTGCAAACGTTAAGGATTCTTATTACTTTGTTAATAAGTAATTAATGTATGAGATTAACTAATAAAATCATTTATAAGGTAATTAGAGTGAGAGCATGTGGGTGCATTTCACTCATGAAGTTTAGTGATTGTCTTTTAAACTAAGATATTTAGATATAAATTTAACCGTTATGAGTTATTTTATATTTTTTAAAATAATTTAATTTAGATCCCCT
>JAODPA010039019.1:0-12097 GCA_025585075.1 Nepenthes mirabilis | reverse complement strand
CCTTCTATTAAAAAAAAGTAGGGTCTTCTCCTTAAAAGGAGCAAAACCCCACTCGCGGTAATTAATGCCCAATTTATACTAACCAAAATTACTTTTTTTGTTCATTGATGCCAACAATAAAAAATATCTATAGTAATGATCTTGTTTTTTTTTTTTCCCCTTTTTCTAAATGCCAAACATTATAGATACTGTTTGATACGTTCTGAATCCGAGTCGTTAATGGATTCAGGTATGATTAGGTCATTGGTTTGAACGGACTTGGAACTTGATTTTTGTGCTCTTTAGCTTGAATCCTATACACCATAAAATAAGATCAGATGTCAGAGAAAAATAGTAGGATTCGCTTGCCAATTTATCTTATCATACTCAAATCAGTAATTATTCTTTCAAAATGAATAATGTGAAGATAAAATTTATTAGAAACAATGTGGAGAAGGGGACCTGTGAGTCTGATTCGGAGGTCACATTCGGCATGGAGCGGCTTTTGGTGGTGGTGCACCCGCGAAGAGCGGCTTTTCTGGACATTGGGTCGACAGAGAGTGAATAGTGGAAAGGAAGAACATCGCTTGTGGACTCGTTCAAGCAGGGTTGCTAGTGTTAGTTTGAGTACTGAATAGGGTGTGGCTCTGGAGTTTGTCTCAAGGGTCTTTTAAAACCCTGGAACCTCCCTGACCTCGCTTGGATGGTAGGGCTGACTGCTAGCTACCTAGTGGAAATTCTTTCCAACTATTGAGGGGTTGCTGGTGTCATCTATGGCAATCAGGATTGGTCGCAAGGGCTTCTTCCTTTATTATGGAGATGCTATACATGGTAAATGTTGGGATTTTCATCGTGGGAGATATGTTGAGTTTAAAGTTTCCTTTTCTCAGGAGATCATGATCAGCAGTACTATTCGGGATCTCAATTAGTTAAGGTAGGAGATTTTCATGCGCGGGAATGATGTCGGGGGCCGTCCTTGTTGGGCCACAGCCTACCTGGGCCGTAATCGGCAAACTAGAAAGCTATTTCGATTAACGGAAGCATTGACTCCCTCTGAGCCAGTGGGTCGTGTCCTTTCTCGATTGAGTGCCTCTTGGGTTGGCCCGTTGCTACCGTCCCCATCACTAGCCTCCCATACTGGAAGATTTGAATTTTTAACTTTCGGTATGCTCATGAGGGGACGGGACATGCCCTGTCGTCTTTCCTTTTCCACTGCCTCCCCAGGCCTTTTTCTGATTCTACTTGCCACTGTTCTTGGCATGATTCTCTTGTTTCCATGATTTCTTGTAGATTTGCTGGGATGAAGGTCTCTTGTTGTTTAGCAACCCGTTGGCTCCTTTGCGCGCTATAAATCGAAGGCTCGTGGTGCAACCTTGTGTCACGTTCCTCCTTAATCAGGGAAATGGCGTGGAAGCCTAAAGTAGCTAAGTGGCTTGGGATTTTGGTTGCCAACTTAGGGCGGAGGCCATTTCCATCATTTGGTGACGTTATCCTGGAGTGTGCCTACGGCCTGATTTGGTTACCTCTTTTCGTATAGGGGGCACTTTGGTCACCCCTTTTCGTGCCCGTTCTAAAGTCATGTTTGCCCTCCTTCTCTAACTAGGACTAGGCTTTCCCTTTGGCTTGTCTCAGGATCGGGTTTGTGGTTATTTTTCCCTCATTGCGGGGCGAGGCTTTCCTCTCCTTGTGGCCACTAGCGAAGGATTGCCTTTCCTTGCAATAAGCGTTCGTTATGATCTTCAACGTGTCATTTCCTAAGGGCCATTCTTTACTGCTTGCCGGTTGTAGGATGGCCCCTTGCCTTGGCTTGATCTGTCGTTCGCCTCTCTGGTAGTTTTTCGTAATGGAGTTGGGCCTCTGTGGGCGGAATGCTGTCTTATGTATTCCCCCCTTCTTTCTGCTTTTACTATTATCGCCCTTCCTTGTTGTACACCAGCCTATGGGGGCTTTGTAACTTATAAATGGGGATTAATGGATGAACCAACAATTGACATTGCCTCTGTTGCTCTCCTATTTCTATTTTTTGTGTGTACCAGACTTTTTTGAGGAGTTATGGGTCCAGACTTGGCGGTTAAACTACCAAAACGGCTGGAATCAGGAGTGGAAGCCATCTGATCAAATAGTATGAAGTGGATAGTTGACCGATTTTATAGACCAAACCGGCTGAAATCCGAAGTGGAAACTGTTTGGTCAAACAAGACGGAGTGGATAGTTGACCAGTTTCATAGACAAAATCGACTGAAATCCGAAGTGGAAGCTGGCTTGTCAAATAAGACGGAGTGGATAGTTGACCAGGTTTTTGACTAAATTGGCTGAAATTCAGAGTGGAAGCTATCTCGCCAAACAAGACGGAGTGGACAGTTGACCAGTTTCATAAAACAAATTGGCTGAAATCCGGAGTGGAAGCTATCTGGTCAAAATAAGATGGAGTTGATAGTTGACTTGTCTCATAGACCAAACCAGCTGGAGTCCGGAGTGTGGTTTGGAGCCGAAATGGTAGTTGATCGACTTCGACCAAATGCGACTTGGAGGTTAAACCGGCTGAGTGCCGTAACGGCTTGCTGTCCGACTCGCTGGCCAATTCGGCTAGGTTCGAGAATGATAATCTGAAACCGGGATGATTTGTTGATTAGCTTTTACAATCAATCCGCCCAAAGTTAGGAGTGGTTCTCAAACAGCCATCCAGAATTTTATCCATTGCCTCACTTCGTCGCCAGCTGGGCAACTTGGAAAGTGGTGCTTAGTGGCCTGGGGATTTTTGCGATTCTATCGCCAGCCTATCGTTTCCTGCCACATGTTGTCACCAAAAATGGCTGTCTTTTGCCATACATGAGCCCGACGATTCGACATGATTGCACGTCATCTGGATTCGACACGTGTCAAGCCATAATTGTTGTGCCTTTTAGAGGTGTTGTTTCGAGGTGGAGGTGGCGATGGCTATAAAATAGGAGGCCATTTTCGCATTTTGCTTCACTTCGCTTCTTGCTCTCCTCAAGGTGTCTTCATCTAATTTTTTTTCTGCAATTTGCCTTTATCTGATTTCATGGCTCCCATGGTCGATGCGATTTGATCCATCCTCAATGCCAGTGACATCAAGGCATTGTACGTTCTGTACAATATCCCCACGTCCATTCTATATGCGGTGTTAAGGGAGCATGATAGTGCTTACACCCCTCCAAAGTGATTTATCACCATTTACGAGGCTCATCTGTAGAGTGGACTTCATCTTTCCATTCCTGGGGAGCTGTTCGATATTTTGAAGGCCCTTGGAGTTCCCATTGCGAGACTCCACGTGAATGCCGTCCGCTAACTGTGCTGTTTATGTATATTCTTTTGTCATCATTGAGGATGTTGTCTGTGGCAGTAGTGAGAGTGATCTTTCGGTTCTCTCAGAGTGGGGATTGGATCTCACTCACCCTTCATGAGTTGTGAATCAGTCAAACCATTATTGAGTTCGTTAAGAATTGGAAGGACCGGTTTTTCTTCATCAAGGTTTCTGACGAGCACCAGGGAGGCCAGTTTTACTCCCATGATTCTACCTGCGGTGGCAGGCCCTTCAAACGCTGCTGCTGAGGAGGTCCACCCGACGAAAACTCGAGGATTATGTGATGCTGATGAGACGGTGGCCATGGAGGAGCATGTCTCAGAGGTTGTCGCACCTGGCCTTCCTGGGGTCTCGGCAGAGCCCCTTCCGCATCCGAATTCTGGGGCGTCTGGTTCGGTCGTGAGGAAGAAGTCTAGGCGTAAATACATCACGGTACTCCTTGAAAGAAACATTTATCTTTCCTTTTAGCTTTGTCGGCGTGGACTAACCTTCTTTTCGTTTTTTTTTTAAATCATAGGATGAGAAGATGGGACGCGCGCTGGCAAGATGCCTGCGTCGGCGGGAAAAGAAAATAAATGAGTGCGAGGAGGAGATCCGCCGACTAGAGGGACTCCTTGGTCAGTCCAGTGCTGTCACTGCGGAGGACCAACAAGGCTGCGAGGAGGTTGCTGCCCTGTAGCTGGAGTTGGCAGAGCTCAGGGAGAGGTTGAAGACACTAAAGGACTAGGCCATCATCGTCGAAAAGCTGGCCGTCGAGTTTCAAATAAAGAATGCCAAGCTTGAGGGCGAGATGACTACCCGGCTGTGCCCGGACGTGAGCTAGGTGTTGCATGCAAGACTTTGGGAAAGTATTCACCTCTGCAGACGGATAATCACCCTGGTGGTTCCGGACTTTCCGGTTAACTTCTTCGATCTGACGAACCGGGAGCTTGGGATCGCGCCAACCTAGTCGACTTTTCCCAAGGCGGAGGGGAGTCATCCTCGCACCCACTTGCAAGCCCCCAACCTTAGCCAGAATACATTCTGTATTTTTAATTTTTGCTCTAGAAACTTTGTACTTGTATTTTGTAAACTTTATGAATGCAACAGGCAAAATTCTTCCCTTTGTCATCTGATCTTCCTACTGGATGTCTGGTGCCCTCGTTTTAGTCATTAATTATTATTATTATTATTTACTTGGTAGTCTGATGGTTTGCCAGCTTTAGTCATTCATGGTTTCCCAATGCCACTATCGAAGAAGGATGCTGTTTGGGCGTTCTGCTGCTCGAGTCTGTCAGGTATTCCTGCCAGGTACGCCTGTCCCTTTAAGTAGTAATATAGATACTTTGTCGTTGTTGTCTGCGGCTTTTCCTCTTAGCAGCATGAGAGGATGCCCCGCTTGTCGGAGGAGTCTTTGCTTTTGTAGGGAGATGAAGTTGCCCACCTGTTACGCGCTCAAACCGACCGTGTCACAGAGGAGATGAAGCACCGAGTCAATGCCACTGTCGGGGACGCGTTGCAAAGTTAGGCACAGGCCAACTACCTTGACTAGGCCCTGTTGGAGTCTGATGCCAAACTGTGGGAACTTTCTGGAGCCCTTGCTGAAAAGCCCCATAAGTCTTTGAGTTCGACCGCTATGGGCCGCTCGATGATGAGACCGATGTTAAAATATGATCCCATATGGGTCGCTCGATGTGGGATCGAGATTCAAATATGACCGCGTATGGGCCGCTCAGTATGGGAGCAGTGTTTAAATACGATAGTGTATGGGCCACTCAGTACGGGATCAAGGTTTGGAACCGGGTGAATGAGAATTCTCCTGACTTAGAGGCAGTCTAGATTGTTTGAATTCATGTAACATTACACAAGTATTCATATGGGATGTAAAATAGAAATGACAAATATATGCAAGTAAATAAGGTATTTTATTAAATGTGATACAACATATTAGGTATCCTTTAGCAACGTGTGCTTGACCTACCTAGGTTCAGCAAGACCCTCACTGGTAATACTTTTTAAGATGGATGACATTCCACATCCTTTGAACTAACTTGCCATTCTGAGCTCGAAACTTATATGCCCCGTCCGCAAAACTAGTATGACGAAGAACGGGCCTTCCTAATTTGAGAAGAGTTTGGTCATGTTGGATGTCTTGCTGGTGGCTTCTATGCTGCACAGAACCAGGTCCTCCAACTCGAATTGTCATGCTTTTACCTTTTTATTGTAATATCAGATGATCCGTTGTTGATAGGCAGCCGTGCGCATCCTTGTCACGTCCCGCACTTCTTCGAGTAGGTCCAAATGCTCTCTGAGTTGCTTGGAGTTGTCGAACGGGTCGAAAGCCTCTACCCGAAGGTTGGGCAGCCAGATCTCAATTGGGATGACGACCTCAGTTTTATAGCACAGACTGAAAGGCGTTTGGCGTGTCGGCTCCTTGGGTGTCAACTGATACGACCATAGTACGGAGGGCAACTCTTCCACTTAGAATCCACCAACATTCTCCAATTTGGTCTTCAGTCTGTGTGGTAGGGTTTGATTGGTAACCTCTACTCGTCCAATTGTTTGGGGATAGGCTACCAAAGTGTGGACCAACCGGATGTCATAATTGGTGCAATATTTGGTGAAGCGCTTATGATGAATTGGGTTCCGTTGTTAATCACGATGACCTCGGGAACCCTAAACCTGCAGACAACATTCTGCCAAAGGAATTCAGTGGCGTTTTGCCCTATAATCCTAGCCAATGGGGAGGCCTCGACCCATTTTGTAAAGTGGTTGATACCCACCATGATGAACTTTCTTTTGCCGAACGCGATGGGAAACGGGCTGAGAATGTTGAGTGAATGGCTAGGGGGCCTGAAGGGTCCTCAGCTCTGTGGGCGACTGATGGGACAGGTTGTCATGAATTTGGCGATTCTCACACCTCTTCATGAACTCCATGGCATCCTTTTTCATGGTTGGCCAGTAATATTCATGGCACATCACCTTGAAGGTTAGGTTCTTGCCGCTGATATGCGACCCACAGATACCAAGGCAGACCTTGCTCAATGTGTAGTCAGCCTGCTCCGGCGTGAGACACCGTAGGTAAGGGGTAGAGTACCTTTGGTGGTAACACTTTTCATCCACGATGGTATACCAGCCGGCCATCTTCTTCATGCGCTTGGCCTCGTCTGGGTTTCCTAGTAGAGAGCCGTCTGTGATATATCTCCAGTAGGGTGACATCCAACTCATTGGAATATTATTCTGGGTTCTCTGCCGCTATTGCCCTTACATGCTGGTTGGCCTTCTAATTTTTTACCATCAGGATGTGAATCATGTCGACCTTGTAGAACTTCTAGACTATGCTCTTTGCCTTAGCCAAGTATTACATGAGCAGTGAGTTGGGTGTTTCAAAGCTTCTATGGACTTGGTTAACGATCAGTTCTGAGTAGCTGTAGATGGCCATGTGCCTTGCCGAGCACTTCTTAGCGAACCGCAATCCTGTAAGCAGGGCTTCATACTCAGTCATGTTATTAGTAGTCAAGAACTCAAGCTTTAAGGAGTATCTCACTTTGAATCTGTCAGGTATCCTTAGGACTACTCCAGCCCCACTGCTCGAGTTTGTAGATGAGTCGTCTACGTAAAGAACCCAATTCGATGTTTCGATTTGGAGGTCGGAGTCGCTAGTGTAGTCAGTGCCTGAAATCGATGTCGTGGTTTCAACAATGAAGTCGGTCAATGCCTACTCTTTGACGGCTGGCTTGGGCCTGAACTCTATATCGAACTCATCTAATTTGATGGCCCACCTAACTAGCTGCCTTGACATGTCGAGTTTCTGTGCGATACTCTTTAATGGTTGGTCGGTCAGGATAACTATCTTGTGTGCTTGGAAGTAGGGCCGCAACTTTCTGGACGAAAAGATGAGTGTCAGTGCAATCTTCTCAGCATCGGGGTAGCGAGTCTCGACGCCAGTCAACGTTTTGCTCACACAATACACCGGATGCTGCGCATCGGACTCCTACCAAATCAAAATGAAGCTCAGTACCGCTTCTAAAACCCATAAGTACAGGTATAGTTCCTCGCTCTCTCTTGGTGACGTCAGGAGAGGCAGTCTTGCTAGGTACTCCATTAACTTATTGAAGGTGGTCTAACAATCAGTTGTCCATTAAAAATCGTTCGTCTTTGTCACCCTGAAGGCCTTGAAGAAAGGGAAGGACTTGTCTCCGGATTTAGCCAGGAAGTGGGAGAGTGTTGCAAGTCTCCTGATTAGCCTCTAAACGTCTTTCACGTTCCGTAGTGGGGTCATACCCATGATGGCCTTTATTTTCTCAAGGTTCACCTTGATCCCCCGTTGGAAGACAATGAAGCCTAAGAACTTCCTGGAGGTAACTTCGAAGATACATTTGAAGGGGTTCAATTTTATTTGGTGTGCCCGGAGCACCTCGAAAGCTTTGGTAAGGTTGCAAATATGGTCATTGATGGTTTTACTGTTGATAAGGATGTTATCCACGTACACCTCCATATTCTAATCGATCTGACTCTTGAATATTTTATTCACAGGCCTTTGGTAGGTGGCACTTGCGTTCTTTAAACCGAATGGTATAATCTTATAGTAGTAGGTCCCTTGGTTGGTCATGAAAGAGGTGTGCTCCTCGTCTTTTGGACTCATTCGGCTCTGGTTGTAACTCGAGTAGGTATCCATAAAACTCAACAATTCATGTCTGGATGTGGAGTCCACCAGCTAGTTGATCATCGGTTGTGGAAGCTATCCTTTTGATATGCTTTGTTAACGTTGGTGAAGTTGACACACATCTGTCACCTTCTATTACTCTTTTTCACGAGAATCACGTTGGAGAGTCAGTATGGGTACTAGAGTTCCCTTATGAAATTGGCGTCCAGCAAATTCTTTACTTCCTCCTAGATGGCAATGAGATTTTTGACAGATTGGTTCTTCCGCTTTTACCTAATAGGCTTGCGATTGGGATCGAGGTATAACTTGTGGACTATTACTCTGTTCGAGATCTTGGGCATATCAATGAGGGTCCATGCGAAGATATCTGCATTCTGCTTTGAGAAGCTCACTAATTGGTCGCATAAGTTTCCAACGAGGGAGCTTCCTATCTGTATGCACTTTTTTGGATGGTCTGGATCCAGGGGATGAGGTTAGTATCTTTGTCGGACTGTGTCTGCTGCAGAGTCACTTCATCTCATTGGTCCAGGTTTGTGGCTAGCCTGTGTCTATGACGTTTTGGGTGACTTGGGATAGATAACACATCCGGCCGGTCGCCTAATCGCCCAACACTTTGTTGACACCGCATGTCATTGAAAACTTCATTTTTAGATGGGATATCGATGTTATGGCTCCGAATATTACCAGGCATGGTCGGCCAAGTATTGCATTATATACAGAAGGTAGGTCGATAACTAGAAAGGTGAGCATGCGGGACACTATCTTGGGATACGTGCCCAAGGTGACTTCTAGCTGGAGAGTCCCTTGAACAGCCATTGCTTTGTTATCTAGCTCGTAGAGTGGCCCTTTGGCAGATTTTTGTTTGTTCTTTTTTAAACTTAATTTGAAATACGTGTCAAGATAAATCAAATCACCTGAGCTTTCATTATTAATAAAAACTCCTTTCAGCTGATAATTGACGGTACCATCTGAAATGAGGGTGGATACAATCAGGAGGTCAGAATGGAGAGAGGTTATATGCGCCATATTGTCATTGCTAGACCTAATGATATCATCTCCTACCTTCAATTTCTTAATCCCAGTCAGCCTCTCCTGGCAGTCCGGGTTATGGGTCTTGGGCGGCCTGGTAGTCACCCTATTGACTACTCCGGTCATGACTCAGTTCCTTGGTTGCTGCTACTTTGGCCTGTCTTTGCCCACCGAATTGGGATTTGACCCGAGTTTCTTAGAAATTTAGTGAGGTGGCCTCTTCGAATCAACTCCTTGATCTTCTTCTGAAAAGTTCGACAATCCTCCATGCTGACTCAAAAATCGATGATAGTTACAATGTTTCATTTGATCTCCTCTCTCTAAGTTCTTCACCGGCTTTGGCCACTTCAAAAGTTTCTCCTCCCTAATCTACATGAGGAAGTTTGCCTGGGAGTCATTCGGAGGGGTCAGTTGTAGAGGTTTGAACTCCCTTTGCGCTGTTGGCTCTGCCCTGAGCTGCTTTCAATGAGGGTTGTCATGATCCTCATTCTTCATCTTTCTATCCGTCGGCCCAGGGAAAGGGTGGTCCACCCGTTCTGGATGTTTTGTCTCGTTAGTTTCCTTAGCTACTATGTAGACTCAGGCGATGGATTCAGCCTCCTGGAAAGTTTGTAGATCCTTGTGGGATAGATGTTTAAAAAAGTTATCCGGCCCTAGAGCAAAGATGAAATTGCTTGGCCTCGCCTCATCGGTGAGCTTGGGCATTCTTTGGGCCTCAGTGGTAAATCAACCCAAGAGATTCTTCAGATTCTTGTCTAACATTTGTTTGATATGGGCAAGGTGCTAGGATTGCTTCTTTTATTGGCAGCTGGAGGAGAACTGTGATAGGAATCTGCCAATAAAATCCAAAAAATTTCAGATCAAATTCGTCAACAGCCTATAAAACTAAATCCAAGCTTGTCTCTTCAAATTAAGAGGGAAGCACAGGCACATAGCAGCCTCATCGAGGCCCTGGAAGCTAGCAGAGTGCGAAAGCGGTCGAGATGATTCATGGGGTTAGTACTTCTATCATATGGTTCCAGTGCTGGTATTTTGAACTTGGGAGGAAGCAGTTGGGTCTAGATCTCCATGGTAGAGGGTGACCTCTTTAGGTTGGTGGAGTGCTCCTCGGCTTCTCCTTTGAACACGTGCCTCCATATTTTGTCAACTTTATCCTTTACCCGAGAGGATTTTGTAATCTTTTTTGTGTTGAGGTAGGTCCTTAACTCTGAGTGTCCGGTCGAGTTAGGTGGCGCCGGTTGGCTGCTGCCATTGGCTGGTTGACTGATGCGCGAGGCTCCTTATTGGACCAAGGGTTTCTGCTTGTCACGAGAGTCGCGTGGATTTCTTCGTTCTGGGTTCTTCTCTGGTGTCCCGCGACTCAGTCAATATTCCAACCTAGAGCGACTCCTGGCATTCGTTGCTACAGGGGCGTCGGAGTTACACGAGTTCAGTGCCCTTCTGGCTAGTTTCTTCCTTCTATGACCTCCATGCCTAGAAGTGGGAGTGTGGGTAGAGAAGGAGGGATTCCTCTATCCCTGCTGGCTTTGGCGGGTGCAGAGTATGGAGTATCTGAGACATGTTCATTTACTCTACCATTGCCATGATGATGGGAGCCGATACTTCTCTGCTCGGTTACCCGCGAAGGGGTCATTGCCGAGGGAGGTGACATCCTTGGCCGGAATGCTAGCTTGGGCTATTGTCTTTACCATACTTCTGAAGGAAATAGTGGTTGCTAGGTCTTTTATTCAGTTTTTCACAAACGGTGCCAATGATACTTCCTAGAATCGAGTCGTCGACGGATTCAGGTATGATTGGGTCTTTGGTTGGAACGAACATTGAACTCAATCTCTGTGCTCCTTGGTTTGAATTCTATACACCACAATAGATGATAAGACATCAAAAAAAATGGCAGGACTCACTTCCTGATTTATATTCTAATACTCAAATCAGTAATCATTCTTCTGAAATAAAGAATGTAAAGACAAAATTTATTGAAAATGATATGGGGAAGGGGACTTATGATGAGTTTGACATAGAGGTCGCGCTCGGTGTGGAATGGCTTTTGGTGGTGGTGCACCCACGAAAAGCATTTTTTTTGGAAATTGGGTCGATAGACAGTGAACAATGGGAAGGGAGAATAGTGCGTGTGGACTCGTTTGAGCGGGGTTGCTAGTGTCAGCTTGAGTACTGAAAAGGACATGCCTCCGGCCTCTGTCTCGAGGGTTTTTTATAGCCCTGGAAGCTCCCAACCTCACTTGGGTAGCAAAGTTGCTTGCCAGCTACCTGGAGGAGATTCTTTCCAGCCGATGAGAGGTTGCTAGCGCCATTTATGGCAACCAAGATTAGTTGGGAGGGTTCATTCCTTCATTGTGGAGATGTTGTATGCGGTAAATGTTAAGGTTTCTATCGCGAGAGATACACTGAGTTGGGAGTTTTCTTTTCTTGGGAGATTATGATCAGCGACAATATTCAGGATCTCGATTACTTAAGGGTGGAGATTTTTATGCGCGGGAATGATGTTGGAGGCCGTCCTTGTGCCACAGTTTGCCCGGGCTGTAATTGGCGGACTGGAAGGCTATTTTGGTCAACGGAAGTGTTGACTCCTTCTGAGCCGGTGGGCCGTGTCTTTTCTAGGCTAAGCAACTCCTCGGCTGACCCGTTGCTACAGTCCCCATCATTGTTATTTCAAAAAATTATGTACTTCAAAAATATTGTTTCTAGAAAATATAAAAGGATGTTTTCAGTAGGGTTTGACCAAACAAACGGAATCATTAGAGCCAAGAATTTCACCTTCATCAAGATAGCTATAATTCTCCTCCTCTCGCACTCTTACGTGTAGTGTTTCTTCTTGACATTGCCTCCTCTCCAATCATCCTCGAAGAGGCAGGCATCAATCACAAATCAAGGCCATCAACGTCTAGATGTAATTAAAAACTAACGTTCTTCCAATCATGTAGGTAGAAGGTCAATCTTCTAACCAATAAGACTGTTTTATCATTAATTTACACATGAAAAATTATAGTTATTATGATCGGGATTAAAGTTAGGGCATAGAGGCATAGAGTAAGAATAAAAAATAGCTTTCTTTTTTGCTCTAAATTCTGAAACCTAATAGTCAATTCAAATAATAAAGATAG
>JAODPA010039008.1:0-12097 GCA_025585075.1 Nepenthes mirabilis | reverse complement strand
AATAATAATAATTTTTTTTTTCAAACAGCTAGCAAGCCATGTCCGCTAGAATCAAGATCGGCCAGCACAATGAAACTAACCCGGCCTTGACTGCTAGTCCACGTCAGCAAAACCAAATCGGCCTAGACTCTCCAAGAGAACCCAAATCGGCAAAATCGGCCAAAAGCATGAACTTCGGCCTTCCTTGGAAGAAGAGGCACCTCGACGAAAAACATTGAAACCGGCCAACTCTGAGGCAGGCGACTAAATCGGCCAAACTCAAGAAATTAAATCGGCCATCCCAAACGGTCCTCAAGCCGAAAATTGAAATCGGCACCTCTGCTTGTAACCAACGAAATCGGCTTAGGCGAGAGCACGGCCATCCCAAACTCAAGAAATTGACAAGCCACTTTTGTCTTCCAAAAAAAAAAAAAAGGTCTTTGTCCTGTCAACTTGTTGACCAGCAAATAGGATTTTAGGCCGGTCAAGAAGTTGACCGGCCAACGTGGTCATAAAAAAAAGGGGGGTTTTGGCCGGTCAACTTGTTGACCGGCTCCATGGTCTGCGGACAGCGCTTTGGTCCACCTAGAAGGGATACCCGGTTGGGCTAACGTGGACGTAATGGGGCTCAGCAACTTTCAGGTCCCTTCTCTCCCACCTGCTCGGTTTGAGTTGTCTGTAATTTTGCATGATTGTTGCTGCGTGGGGTGTGAGCCATTGGTTTTTTTTTTGGGGCCGGCCTGGCTGACGTGGACGCTTTGGCTGTGCTGAGCATTCCGAATCCTACACTCACACGTTCCCGGTTTGGTGAAGCCGTTGTTGACAATATGGCGACTATGGATTTCTGGGTGTGGGAACGTAGTCATGCTGCTATGTAGGTGGAGGGAAGTGATTTTGTTGGATGTGGGTGTGTTATTTGGGCTGATTTTCTGCCCGTTTGAGGGGAAAATGCACTCTCATTGTTGCTGTAAGTCATCTGGTGATGTTGTTGATGCTATATTGCTATGATGAGGAAGTTGCTGGAGATGCTGGTCGGGGAGCTGGCATCGAACTGAGTGATTGCAGTTGATGTGGTGTTGTGTATTGAAGCAATGGAACAATTTTGGTTTTTATAGTAGGCTGGGTTGGATACAGTTTGACCATTTTGTGACTTGGTTGCCCAGTTGCATTATGCCTGCTATCCAGATGGAAGGTTGGAGCACCTACTGCTCCTGTGCATCCTTATGTAATGAGGCTGCTGTTAGGTCGGTTGGCTGATGGTCTTGGCCGGTTTTTATTTTCTTGTGTACTTTCTTTTCGTTTTCATGATTCTTTCATGGTATGCTCGGGAAATACCCTAGCGGCTATATTCTATCTCTAAATTGACAAAACACTTGGAGTTAGAATATAATTTTGTATACTTTTTTATTTTAATCAAATTTTAATTACTTACAAAAAAAAGCACTATCTGCTATCTTGGTCGATCAATTAGTTGACCGGACATTTGCCACTTTGGCCAGAGCTACACAGTCGGTGATGTTTCTTAAATAAAATCGAAAAACTTGTGAAATCTACCTACACAGCCAACATGCAAAAAATGAAAAAGGAAAATTTTCAAACGCCCACATTGACAGGCCAATTTGCTTCGTTGTCGGTTAGCGCATTGATCGGCCCATATGCCACCTTGGCCAGTCAACAAGTTGACCAACACTTCTACCTCCAAAGACCTTTGCTCTTTTTGCCAGTTAACGATGCATTGACTGGAATCTCTTCGCAAAGTCCACGGACACCACTCACAGGTCACGTCCTCGTCTTCAGGCTTCCTCGGACTAAGGCACTTCCAGCTGCATCCATCAATAATCAGGTCCTCGGCCCAGACTTCAGCCGTTATATCTAGTGCACCTGCCAGTAGACTTTAGATTCCATCTGATCATGATGGATCTGTTGCTATGGGTTTGATCAAAGGCAGTGATTTCAAGCTTCCAATGAATAGAGGCGGAGATCAGTTCTGCAATTTAGATTTCATTCTGCGGGGTCAAATTCCTAAAAGTATGCTAATTTCTTTCTCTCCAAATATAATATACAGAAGCAGCAAGAGTGAGCCGGAATGAGAGAGTTTTGATGTTTTTTCCTTTCCATTTTGAAGCTGCCTAGAAGATGTTGGGTTACAAGTCATTATACAGTAAGTTCCAACTTTCCTACACATTATCCTCCATACTTTGGATGAAAAGGAGCAGGAAAAGAAAAGGTGCTCATGGCTTTCACTCCCCTGTTTACACAGGGAACAAGTTGTCAATTGATGGATGAAAGAGCGAATCCGATCAAGTGTATTGAGTCTTTTGCGCATAACTAGCCAAAGAATGAAAGCATGAGCCGAAATGTGTTTTGGGCCCCAGACAAGATTATACCAACTCACTTTTGCTTTAGAATGCTGAAAACGTTTATATTTAGATTTAGCCGTATAAATACTAGAATGGTCTTCCATCCTTTTGATAATATCACTCTGAGAGGTATTAGGATTGTAATTAGGCAAGTGCTTCATGATGACATTTACCTCCATGTCAAAATGGTTCAATCACTGCCATTTACCATGCTGAATAATCTCTCTGACTTTTGCATCGATAAATCAGTAACACATCTTAGCCTCTCAATGCAACGATTCCAAAGAGAACCCAATGGGTGCCAATTATATGACCATAGAAAAGTGTCCTCACCATTACCAATATGATGGTATATTTTGAGACGTAGAACCTGCCGAAGTTTCATGATTTTCTTCCAACTCTTGGGAGCTTAGTCCGAAACTTTAATAGTCCAAATGCATCAATTTTTAATATGATAAGCATGGCACCAGCACTCCCAAATAGAATCCACATCTTTGGTTACGATCCTCCACAAAAGCCTGCAGATGAAAGCTTTATTAGAGACAACAAGGTTTTTAATACCCAACCCCCCTTCGTCTTTAGCTGTGCAAACATCCTCTCATGCAACTGTTGTGGTCGGTTTACTTTCTATAGATCCATGCCAAAGAAAGCATTTGATATAAGCTTCAATCTTCTTCAAGGTAGCTTTAGATAAGATGAAGTTTTTTTTTTTTTGGGTAAGTAACTAAAATGTATTGATAAAAATGAAAGAATACAAATCAGATGTTTAATCTCCAAATAGCTTAGAGATAAACAACTACACTAGGGTATACCCTGAGCCAAGAAATACAAGATTCCAAAGAGAAAATAAAAACAGACTCCGGTAGCGATATACTTGCAAAGCTAAACAACGGGAAAATGTCATTCATGCAACGGCAGGAGAAGAGACATCATACAGATCAGACGATGCAGTAGAGCATGAAGAGTAGTCAACCCAGTGTCGGCAGCAAATCAACCTGATCCAGGAA
Organism: Nepenthes mirabilis; assembly: GCA_025585075.1. NCBI lineage: Eukaryota > Viridiplantae > Streptophyta > Magnoliopsida > Caryophyllales > Nepenthaceae > Nepenthes > Nepenthes mirabilis. The sequence goes on along the minus strand of JAODPA010039008.1, from coordinate 8,751 downwards.
AGATAATCCTCCCCCAACCAGTCAGTCCTGAAATCCAACTCGTCACATCAATCGACAAATAACCAGGAATAGATCTACGTCCGGAGTTATCACCATGTCAAGGCTCCGAACGTCCACACCAAAGGGAGTAGCTAACTATACGTCGGCAGGAGAACATGTAGAAAAGCGATACCCGCAAGGCCAAACCGCCCCCTTTTTTTTAATGAAGAAGAAGAAAAGCCCTAAGTAACCGAACATCACACCGGATGGTCAAGGGATTTTTTTTTTTGGGTGAAGAAAAAGAAGAAAAAATAAGAAGAAGAAGACTCATAAGTAACCGAAACACACCGGATGGTCAAGGGTTTTTTTTTTTTTTTTTTGGGAAGAGACCCCAAGGAACAGGAAGGCACACCAGATGGCCAAGGGACTTTGTATATATATATGTTTTTTTTTTTAAAAAAAAAACAATAAGAGACCCCAAAGAACCGGAAGGCACACCGAATGGTCAAAGAATTTTTTTTTTTATATGAAGAGAGAAACCAAATTCGAAGAAACACACCCTGAGCCAGAGAGGCACTCCAAATGGAGAGGAAGTCCACAAAGCCCAAGAAACACTCCGGTTGGACAAGATCAGGGCCAGCCAGTGCAATCCCCCTTTTTTTCCACCCACCTGAAAGCAAATCGAGCAAAAAGCACACTATCAGCACCAATCTCCAATATCCGCTAAGGCCAAACGCCAGCCAGAGTAAACCATTCCTGTGCTAGGCCATCCCTGAACCCCAGCGAACCAAGGTTTAAAGGGTAAGGTTCCATTGGTCCTTAATGTGCTTGTAATCTTGATTGTGCCTAGGAATCAATGTTTCTAATTTATGGCGCACAACATTTGTGATCTGAATAACCAGCTGGTGCTCAGAAGCCCAGTTGGAGTCATTGAAAGGCCTTTGGTTGTGTTCTTTCCAGAGATAGTAAATCGATGCTGCCAGTGTTAGATGGAAGGACAGCCCTTTAGGGTTAGAACCTTTCCATCTTTTGGTAGCCCACTGAATGTTCGAATGCAAATCAGTATATGGCCATGATTTCCCCGCTCTCTGGTGCATCTTTTTCCAGACAGCGCAAGTGAAAACACAATTGAAGAAGAGGTGATCAGGATTCTCCACCTCAACTTGACAATAGGTGCATTTATTCGAAACATTAGTCCATTAGCTAACTTGATCAAGCGTACTAAGCTGACGTCGGATGCAAAGCTAGAAGATGAAACCATGGGAAGGAATATGGTAAGGACCCCAAATTAGTGAGGCCCATGCCACTTTTTCTTTTGGGGCACGATAAAGATCATACGCAGATCGAATCGAGAAATGACCGTCCCTAGAAAGACTCCAGCTAATAGAGTCTTGCACGTCCTGATAGGGCTGGTAATTAGGCATTTTTTCAAGAATGTACCTTCATCCTCATCTTTGTCATTCGGCCATCTCCACGCCCCATTCCTAATAATTTCCTGAACCTTTGCATCAATGGGGATACCCGTGACCAGACGCACCCGATCCCCACAATGGTCGCACAAAGGTCCTAGAGGATGCCAATTATTCAGCCAAATACGTGTCTGAGAGCTATTTCTAATAATATATTTGACATCGGGGCGCATATCAGAACGAAGCTTCATAATCTTCTTCCACCCCCAAGGCACCGAACTCGAAACTTTAACTGTCCAAGTACAGCGATTCTTTAATCTATAGTTCCGAATCCATGTCACCCAGATGGAGTCATCCTTGCTATTAAGAAGTCTCCAAAGAAGCCGACTGATTAGAGCTTTATTACCTGCATGAAGGTTTTTAATCCCAAGGCCTCCTTCATCCTTCGGGCAACACACATCAGCCCAGGCCACTTTAGCTGAGTTTTTGCCTTCCAAGCACCAATGCCAAAGAAATTTCCAAAGGAGGCTCTCCATTTCCCGAAGTATACTTTTGGGGAGAAGAAAGAGGGACGCCCAGTATAGGTGAATGGAAGACAAAATAGAGGTTAAGAGCTGAAGGCGACCTCCAAAAGAGAGTAATTTATTTTTCCATGAGGCAATCCTATTCTTGATTCGTTCAAGGAGGGGTTGACAATCCTTGATTGTGAGTCGCATGGTTAAGAGAGGCACTCCCAAGTATCTGACAGGGAGATGACCTCTTTTAAACCTAAGAATGGTGGTGATTTCATCAGCAATGCGGTTATTTTCCATACAAACAAAAACCTTGCTCTTTTTTTTATTCGCTTGAAGACCAGATAGAAGTTGAAATTCCTTAAGGTAGTCATTTAATATTCGGGCAGATTCCAAATCCGCCTTAGAAAAGAGTAGAAGGTCATCTGCAAAAGCAAGCATGATTGTGCTTGTATCATTGTATTTCCAATGGTATTGAAAAGATGGACATCATCGGGTTTTCACTTCTATAATACCATTTAGAACTTCCATGACTAGAACAAAAGGATAAGGCGAAAGGGGGTCACCCTGTTGACGACCTTTGGCACCTTTGAAGAAGCCAACCGATTCACCATTGATGTTTATCGAGTACGATGGTGTAGTTATACACTGCTCAATCCACATCATCATCTTGGGAGGAAAACCCATAATATGAAGGGTAACAATAATGAAGTCCCAGTGAAGAGAGTCATAAGCCTTCATTAGGTCAACTTTCATAGCGCATCTGGGTTCACCCTTACCCGCATGGTATCGGTGAAGTAGCTCTTGAGCAAGGAGGATGTTGTCACTAATGTGTCTGCCAGCAACAAAGGCAGTTTGGCTTTTATCGATCAGATAAGGAAGAGTACCTCTAACTCTGTTGGCAAGAATCTTGGATATGATCTTATATATTACATTGCAGCAAGCGATTGGCCTATAGTCAGTCACCTTGGTAGGTGACTTGACCTTTGGGATAAGGCTAATAAGAGTGGCATTCACCTGCTTTAACATCTTCCCATTTGCAAAGAAATCTTGGACCGCCTCCACCACCAAAGGGCTTATAATGGGCCAGGATTCTTTGTAAAATTTTGAAGAGAATCCATTAGGCCCAGGAGCTTTAGAATCTCCAATGGACAGAAGGGCCCTATGAATCTCTTCCGCATTCACCGGACGACACAGATCCTCTTGAGCCGACGTCGTAACGGTATGATGTATAATTGGACCGGCCTGCTCCGAAACCACGATAGAATTGGCTCTACCCGTCCCCAGGAGGCTCTGGAAATGATTCACAATCAACTACTGGACCTCTTCCATGCTTTGGGTGCATTCACTGTCAATTTTTGTAAGGGAAAGGATTCTATTGCAGTTGGTTTTCTGGGAGATTGAATGGAAGAAAAATTTAGAGCATTGATCCCCATCTTTTATCCAGTGAAGTTTAGCCTTTTGGTGTAACAACTCTGATTCCTTTGCCAATGCTCTAATGTTATTGGTCTTAAGCAATCGCTCAGCTTCACTGATAGAGGCGCTACTTGGTTGGGTGGGGTATATCTTTTGAAATTCCTCTAGATCATGACGCGCTCGGGCCACTTCCTCAAACACACTCCCTTCCTCAGAACTTAGATCTTTGAGGAGCCTTTTGGTACACTTGAGCTTATATATGAGTCTGAACGTGGGGAATCCCTTGCAATTCAAAAACCAGGCTTCACGAACCGTTGGATGGAATTTAGGGTGTGAGGTGAGGAAGTTGTTGAATCGAAACATACCTTTCCGATAAGAATGTGTGTCTGTTGGTGTTAGGATACAAGGGGTATGGTCGGACAATCTAGCTGGTAGGAAGAGGGCTTTATATAGAGAATGACTGATAAACCAGTTACCGTTCACTAAAACTCGGTCAAGCTTCCTGTATATACGGACAGAAGCATCCCTACCATCATGCCATGTGTAGAAAAGGCCCTCGGGCTGACATCCTCAAGATCGCACTCATAAAGGCAGGAGTCATGGTCCTTGCTGCTGCGAGCATGCTAGTGACCTCCCAAGCCTTCAGACTGTGCCCGAATAGCATTGAAGTCCCCCATAACGGCTCATGGCACAGAATGGGCAACATTTCTCATTCTCCTAAGGCTATCCCAAAGATCATGCCTTTGAATTTCCAAGTTAGCACCATATATAATAGACAGGATCTGGGCCTGCCCATCCGGCCTGTAGGTAGTTTTACAATGGATAGCTTGATCCTCCTTGGATATAATATCAATATCGACTGTTTCCGGATTCCAGCCAGGCCAAATGCGCCCATTTGAAGTGTTGGAGTAGTTTATATCCCATCTCCATGAAGGCATGAGGGCAAAAGCAATTAAGGCGGCGTTTTTTTCTTGAACTTTAGTTTCAACCAAACCAACAACATCACATCTTAAAAATGTGATAAACTGATGAGCCTCATGTCTTATAATTTTACCATTTAACCCCCGCACATTCTAAGAAGCAAAACTAATCATGAGGGAGGGTGTGAGGGTGATTTTTTTCTCGCCCCTCTAGATTTTTTGTTGGCAGATTTCGACTTCGGACTCTTGTGAGGAGTCCCATTGCTGACGCCAGAGCAAGCTATAGGACTTATACGAGCAGTCCTGGACATAACAGTTGATAGTTCCTTGGCCTGATGTTTCTCGGTCTCAACTATAGTTGGGGCATGTCACTGCCTACCGGATCTACGTCCTTTAAGCAACTTATTGATGGTTGAACAAGAATAAGTCGGATGAGGGGGGAAAACGCATTGGCTAGTGGAGCTAATCTCCGAAGCGGCACCAGAAATGATGGAGTCAGTTTTGTCCAGAGTTGCTGGGATTATTTTCGGGTATTGGACTAGCTTCTCCGACATACTGAGAGAACGATCATCTTCTTCCGGGACCCATTAGTGGATGAGATGTCATTCCTACACCCAATAATAACGTTATTCGTACCCAAAGGCATCGTCAAGTTTGCTAAACTTTCAGATCTAACATCTATCGTGCATCCAGTCTCCTTGGTTTCTAGATCACCCAAGAAGTGATCCTCTTTACTCGCCTCTGGAATAATGCAATCATTTATATTTGGCGTATTGTTTTTTTTTGGTAAGTAAGTAAATTTGGATTAAAGGGAAAAAAGAATTACACAATATATGATTTAACGTCAAGTGTTTTTTTGACTTGGAGTTAAAGTATAGACGATAGGGCATACCCCGAGCACCTTGGTACATCAAATGACACCAAAATTTATAACACAAAATGTGAAACCACATTCACACACACCCTCCAATACATTTATGGAGGGTTTACCTGGAGCCATCATTCTCACAGCAACCAAAGGATTCTTCTGCAACACCTCGGAAGAAAGCAGTTCAACCCACAGAACCACAAATAATAAGCAATTAGGCCAACAATCTCGGACAAAGCATCATGTCCCAAGCCTTGCAACTCTGCCACACAGCCTTCATCTCCACATTTTCAGCAGCTAGTGACTGCAACATAAAGACTGCAGATGCTGTAGTCAAGCATCTCGGTCATTGACAAGGCAGATTGCATGCACCTCGAGCCAAAGCAGAAATCATGGATAGCATCCCAAATGTAGCCATCTCGGGCATTAGTCTTAGGTTAAGAACAGAAGCAACACCAATTTTAGGACAATGGAACCGCTTAAGTATTTTCGTATCAGCCCCAGCTCGACAACATCCAACGCACACCTCGTCGGGTCCTCTAAGAGGACAACATTTTACAACATCGACAAAAAAACGGGTTGGATCAAGACCCCTAGTAAGCATCACAAAATGCAATTTAGCTCTAGCAACTCATAGAGCAACTCGGACCAAACCAGCCACAAGCTGTAGCAACCCGATTAAAAGGCCATCTCGGACCCAAGGCAGACAACTCAGCAGAGAACCAAGATAGACAGCATCTTGTCAGATTCCAACAGGAAGAAAATAGAAAATAAGGCACTGCAATGCTCCAAAAAAAAATATTTTACAGCAGTTCCAGTAGTTGCTTCCAACATCAATTAATATGCAAGCGGCGCATTCACCTCGATCAATGGAAGCTACCATAGTATGTAGCACTGCAACCTTCCACTCCTCCTGGATGCATCCAGTCCAGGATATCAGCATCATAGTCCTCAGGCAAGAGCCTACATCCAGTCCAGGATATCAGCATCATAGACCTCGGACAAGAGCCTGCAACTAATCCCGCAACTTTACCCACAACTCAGAGAAAAAACAAACAGCAGAGGAAATTTCAACCATTGTCCTCGGACAGTTTTAACAGACGCCAAAATACAGGCATTGCTCCCATATCATACGGCCAAGAAACCTCACGGCACAGGCAGAAGCTTTCAAGAGAATAGAGGTCTCAGACTCATCCATCTGTCCTCGGTCTCTCGGATAAGTCAAAAACAAAAGTAGGATGCCAATAATGGTGACACGGCATCTTCAGAAGACTCAACAACTAGAACAGAAAGGAGCCTTCATCCAATCCGCAACCTGTAACACCGGCACCAAGCTTTAGTAGATCAACTGCTATGGACAATAGGTTTCCATCAGCAGACCAACAAACTGTAGCAGCATCCAAAAGATCCACCAACAAACTGTAGCCAGACAGATTTATATCTGGTGTATTAATGTCGTGACTCCCGGGGCTTGGTAGAGGTTGGACGATCGCATCGTCAACCCCTTCCTTATTGCTATCATCCAAGCAACTCATATGTTGGTCATCATCCACAACATCATTTAGGGACCCGAAGGTGTTGGAGCACTGGACTGAACCAGTTGATGGTCCCTTGCTCATGGGTTTTTTAAGTAGGGAGCCATTCTTGGCGGATGCACCTTGGGGAGATGGATCCTTCAAAACCTTGGGAAATTGGCCCCTTTGAAGAAACCCACTGATTCACTATTAATGTTGATTGAAAATGAAGTTGTAGTAACCTATCACCAAACCCACTTAACCATTTAGGGAGGAAATTCCATCAGCTGTAAAGTAGCAGTCAAAAAGTCCCACTGAATGGAATCATATGCCTTCATTAAATCCACTTTCATGGCACACTTGGGAGTACCCTTGCCCAAGTGGTATTTATGGAGCGAATCTTTTTTTTTTGTTAAGTAATTAATTGCATTAAAATTTAAAAAAAAATGTACAAGCAGCTATGTTCATTATTAAGTGTTTTGCTAACTTGGTAAAAGAAACATAGAAACAGGGAGTCCCCTAAACCATAACTAAAGTCATTAAAAACAAGATTACAATATCGAAATCGGCACTCCGTCCAATGCACTGCGGAATCCACAATGCACTCCGGCCTCCAGACAAAAGAACTCCGGATTCAACAAAGCCACACCGACCAATACACTCCGTCCAGTGCACTCCGGATAAATAGAGTAAAAGAGCTCTGGCCCCAGATAAAGTGAGCAAAAGCAAACTCCGTCCAAAGCCACACCGTCGAAAGACGCTCCGTACAAGTCACTCCGTCCAAAGTCACTTCATCCAAAGTCACTCCGTCCCAAGTCACTCCGTCCAAAGTCACTCCGACCAAAGTCACTCCTACCAAAGTCACTCAGTCTTTGGAGTTAATCTGGCTTTCTAGACAACAGGATATTGTCTCCAATATGTCTCCCCTTCACAAAGGCAGTTTGGCATGTATCAATCAAATGAGGCAATGTTAGCTTTATACGACTGGCAATAATTTTTGAAATAATTTTATAGAAAACGTTACAACACAATATGGGTCTAAACTCAGTCACCTTGGAAGGGGACTTCACCTTTGGAATTAGGCAAATGGCAGTAGCATTTATCTGCATTAGGAGCTTCCCGTGTTGAAAGAAGCCTTGGACAGTTTCAATGATGAAGGGCCCTACAATGTGCCATGCCTCTTTGTAAAACATCGAAGAGAAACCATCCGAGACAGGAGATTTGTCGTCTCCTATAGAGAAAAGTGACAGATGAACTTCCTCGGAACTAATTGGTTTGCAAAGCACCTGACGAATGTTATTTTGATTATTATATGGAGTAGGGCACTGCCTTATGTTAAGTGAAGAGTGCCTCTGGCTGTGAACTGCAAGACACAATATTGCAATCCTATCTCCTATTGGCTGGTTTGCTGCAGCTGCTATGTGGATTTAGGTAAGATGCAGTTTCTCTTCTTGCGAATTGGTGGTGTGCGACAGTATATTGGGGCTGGATTTCCTTCCTAGGTACTGCAGTGGATCGATGCTGTGGCTGAATACAGTAGGCTTATGGATTTTCTGATGCCCTGCTGGTCGCTGGCTGTGTGTAGCTGCAGCGAATATGGTTGACAGGACCGTGATCCAATTTGGTCGCAGTGGCTGTTTTGCAAAGCCAGAGGTGGATGTGCACAGAATGCTATACTCCTACTGGTGGGATGGGTTAGTGCCCATCCAACTTGTCATGCCTCCTTCTGACGTGACCTGCTGAGGTACTGAAGCTATCTGTGGTGCTGCGGAACGTGCAAGGTTGTCCAGCTAATGGAGTCCTCTAAGAGCACTTTGTGTGGGTATCACCACGCATGGTGGCTATTGCTTTAGGCCACTTCTTAAGTTAGATTTCACCTTTTGTTGGTTTTTTTTATTCTGACCTCATGATTTGTATCATGGTAATTGGGTTTGTCCCAATCTCTATGTTCTTACTCCAAGTTGGTTAAGACTAGGGGTTAAAACATAGTATTTTTGTAAACTTTCATTTATTTAATTCAATTACTTATTTACAAAAAAAAAGATATATGGCTTAAGTCGTTCATTATCAAAGATTTGTCAGTCTGACCGGTTCCTCTTTTTTGATAAGTAAGTAAAATTTTATTAAAATAAA
>JAODPA010038986.1:0-12098 GCA_025585075.1 Nepenthes mirabilis | reverse complement strand
GCTATATTAATTTAACATAACCCAAGTCAAAATATCAGGGCGTTACAGTTGGCCCTTCTATGGAGTTGCCGAAGGAATATGCAGCGGAGGCCACTGCTGGGCCTGTTTAGGAGATTTCTATCTCTAGTTCTCCGCTGCCAGGCCCAAGGTCACGGAACAAGCCAGCGAGGTCGGTACGCAAAGTCTTACAGGTAAACCTTCGCAATTTTTCATCTCTTTTTTCTCTTAGCTACTAATACTTAGCATTTTTGCAGGAGAGCAAATTACAAGTACAGTTATCAAGGGTCTACACCGGTGGGGCCTGGTGATTTCAGACCGGGAAAAGAAGATCTCCTGGTTTGAGGAGGAAATAGAGTTGTTGAGAGCGGAGCACCAAGAAGACACAGCTGCCCTCCAATCTGTGCTGTCAAGTTTAGAGGATGAGAATACCAGACTAAAAGAGGAGAATGTCCGACTGAGAGAAACTATACTGTCAAGTCTGGAAGAGGAGAATGACAAATTGAAAGATGAGAACGTCCGATTGAGAGAAGAAACTGACCGAGCAGTAAGGCATATTGACCAACTCGTGGGACAGATGACATCACTGGAGAACGAGTTGACTACTCGCATACGCCCCCATAAGGTCTCCGATATGCTAGTGGCACGGTTGTAGGAATGTGTCAACCTTTGCCGACTTATTGCATGGTTGTTTGACCCCAACTTGCCAGTGGAATATCTTAAACTATCAAACTGTTCTACTCAGTATCCTGAGAGCCTCGTGGGACAGTCCCGAAGTAGTCAGGGGCCGCCACCTCCTCCTCCTGGGAGCCCTACACCTTCAAAGATTTTATACTCTTTGCTTTTTGAAATTGGTGTAATTGTATAGATTCAATCAATAAAATGAACATTTTACTGATATTCTGTATCTTTGCATTTGTTGCCATTTTTCAATTACTTGTCGTTGCGTTTCCGGCCAACTTGGTGCATTACATGCAAGTTGGCCATCTGCTTTCCTTGAGACATTTGTGGCGCTCTCTGATAGACTTAAGTGGAGTTGGCCTTTCTATGGAGTTGCCGAAGGAATATGCGGCGGAGGCCACTGCTGGGCCTATTCAGGAGATTTCTATCTCTAGTCCTCTGTTGCCAGGCCCAAGGTCATGAAACAAGCCAGCGAGGCCGATACGCAAAGTCTTGCAGGTAAACCTTTGCAAATTTTCTTATCTTTTTTCTCTCCGCTGCTGATACTTAGCATTTTTGTAGGGAAGAAAATTACAAGTGCAGTTACCAAGGGTCTACACCGGTGGGGCCCGGTGATCTCAGGCTGGGATAAGAAGATCGCCTTGTTCGAGGAGGAGATAGAGTTGTTGAGAGCGGAGCACCAGGAGGACACAGCTGCTCTCCAATTTGTGCTGTCAAGTTTAGAGGAGGAGAATACCAAACTAAAAGAGGCGAATGTCTGACTGAGAGAAACTACACTGTCAAGCCTGGAAGAGGAGAATGACAAATTGAAAGATGAGAACGTCCGGCTGAGAGAAGAAATTGACCGAGCAATAAGGCATATTGACCAACTCGTGGGACAGATGACATCACTGGGGAACGAGTTGACTACTTGCATACGTCCCCATGAGGTCTCCGATATACTAGTGGCACGGTTGTAGGAATGTGTCAACCTTTGCCGACTATTGCATGGTTGTTGACCCCAACTTGCCAGTGGAATATCTTGACCCATCGAACAATTCTACTCAGTATCCTGAAAGCCTCGTGGGACAGTCCCGAAGTGGTCAAGGGCCGCCACCTCCTCCTCCTGGGAGCTCTACACCTCCGAAGATTTTATACTCTTTGCTTTTTGAAATTGTTATAATTGTATAGATTCAATCAATAAAATGGACGTTTTACTGATGTTTTGTGTCTTTACCTTTTTTTCCATTTTTTAATTACTTGTCGTTACATTGTCCGGCTGACTTGGTGCATTACACACAAGTTGGCCGTCTGCTTTCCTTGAGATATTTGTGGCGGTCTTTAATGGACTTACGTCCTGGAGAAGACATCAAAGTGAATCCTAATGTCGGGTCAAGCCTATTCTACACTCGTACGTGAGTAGAGACTTGGTGGCGCTACCCAAGTGTGAACACACTTGGCAGCCTGCTTTTGGATGGAGTGTTTTTGCTCTTATCAACTGTCATTAACTAACCACGCTATCTCCTCATGTAGGAGGTCGTCACATGTACTGTTTAAGCCCTCTAAGATTTTGACTGTGGACGAGCCACCTAGATGACTAGGGTTTAATTCGACCGTTAATAGACTGCCTGAATGACCAAGGTTTAGTTACGACCACTTATGGGCCGCCTGGATGACCAATATTTAGTTATGACCACTTATGGACTGCTTATGAGCCGCTTGGATGACCAGAATTTAGTTACCAGTGGGTAAAAACCTACTCGATTTAGGGGCAGCCTAGGTCGTATAACCCTACAAAGAGACACATATATGTATGGAGCAGAAAAAGAAAGAAGAGACAACACAGTACAATGAAAAAAATATTCTTTTTTTAATAATAAACATTATGTACATTTATAAGCATACAGATGGATGACCTACCTGTGCCCTTACTAGAAGTAGCGCTTAAGGTAGATCGCGTTCAACGTCCGTGGAACCAACTTGCCATTTTGGGTTCGGAGTTTGTATACTCCATTTCGTAGAACGGCTGAAACTGGAAAAGAGCATTCCAAATCGCGAAAAGTTTATTCCGGTTGGCATTCTTACCTGTAGTCTCGATGCTTTATAAGACCAAGTTCCCAACTTCGAATTGTCGTCCTTTTACCTTCTTGTTGTAATAGCAGGCGACTCATTATTGGTAGGCTGTTGTCTGTATTCTAGCAGCGTCACGGGCTTCCTCCAACAAGTTTAAGTGTTCCTAGATTTTTTGGGAGTTATCTTGTGAGTCGAAAGAGTCAACCCTAAGACTTGAAAGCTCAATTTTAACCAAAATTACTGCTTCAATCTCATAGTGGAGAATGAAGGGCGTCTCACGAGTCGGTTCCTTTAGAGTCGTCTGGTAGGACCATAGGACAGAGGGTAGCTCGTCGACCTAGGAGCCCCCTACGTCCTCTAACTTGGTCTTCAAACTGTGGAGTAACGTGCGATTTGTGATATCCACCTATTTATTGGCTTGCGGGTACGCTACCGAAGTGTGGACCAATCTAATACCTAGACTGGTGTAATATTTGATGAAGCATTTTTCAGAGAATTGGGTTTCGTTGTCAGTTACTATGACCTCGGGAATGCCAAATCTGCTTACTATACTCTGGCAGACAAATTCTAAAGCTTTGTACTCGGTGATCTCGGCAACGGGGTGACTTTCACCCACTTGGTGAAGTAGTCGATACCTGCGATGATAAATTTCCTTTGCCCCGTCGTGATGGGAAATGGGCTGAGATTATCGAGCCCCCATTGCGTGAAAGGTCAAGGAGCTTGAAGAAATCTCAACTCAGCGCGCAGTTGATGGTGAAGATTATTGTGGAGCTTGCAATTTTCACTCTTCTTCATGAAGTCGAGGACGTCCTTCTTTATTGTCGGCCAGTAATATCCCTGGCATGATTTTGAATGCTAGGTTTTTGCTACCGATATGCAATCCGCAGATCCCAATGTAGACTTCGCTCAAAGTGTTGTTTGCCTCCTCAGGAGTTAAGCACCGGAGGTACGGAATCAAGTAGCCACACGATATAGCCGTCCATCGACTACGATGTATCAGCTAGCCGTCTTCTTGATCCACTTGGCTTCGTCCGCGTTGTTTAGCAGTGCTTCATCCTGCAGGTATCTCTGGTATGGTGTCATCCAGCTTTCCGTATCAGAGATTTTCATTACTTCCTGTTCCCCAATGCTGGGAGTGCTCAGGACTTCCCGCATGTCTTTCGAGTACTGTTCTTGGTTTTCGACTGCCGCTGCGCTGGCAAGTTAGTCGGCCTTCCAATTTTTAATTCTGGGGACGTGGACCAAGTCCAGCTTATCAAATCTCCAAATTGCGTCCTTCGCCTTAACCAAGTATTTGGCTAAGTGAGGGTTGCACACATCGAAACTCCCGTTTACCTAGTTAATGACTAGTTCAGAGTTGCTGTAGACGATCAGTCATCTAGCGGAGCACTCTTTTGCTAGTCGTAGACCGGCTAATAGGGTTTCATATCCGGTAACATTGTTGGTGGCTGGGAAGTCAAATTTAAGAGAGTCCTCAAACCCATTAGGAGTTTTCAAAACCATTTCGGCACCGCTGCTTGAATCCATAGACGATTCGTCTACATTGAGGACCCACTCTGACTCTTCCCCATGTCATTCTGCGTCCTCAGTGGGCTATTCATCTAGAATTGGGGGCGTGGTATCAACGATAAAGTTCGCCAAAACCTATTCTTTGATGGCTGGTCTGGGTTGGAATTCAATGTCGAATTCTCCCAATTTGATAGCCCACTTTACCAGCTATCCAGAAACATCAAGTTTTTGAAGAATACTCTTCAGAGTCTGGTCAGTCAAAATTACCATGTGATGAGCCTAGAAGTAAGGTCTCGACTTTTGGGTGGAGAAGACAAGTGCCAAGGCTAGCTTCTCTGCTCGTGGGTAGCGCGTCTCTATGCCGGTCAACGTCTTGCTTACATAGTAGGCCGACCGCTGAAAGTCAGAGTCTTGGCGCATGAGGACAGAGCTAGGAGCCACCTCTAATACTATCAGGTAGAGGTATAACTCCTCTCCGTCCTTAGGCGGCATCAGCAACGGTGGACTGGCTAGGTACTATTTCAATTCATCGAAGGTTGTTTGGCATTTGCTGTCCATTGGAATCAATTAGTTTTCATCCCCCTTAGAGTATTAAAGAAATGTTGGTACTTGTCCCCCGACTTGGCCAAGAAGTGGGACAAGCCTGCCAGTTGTCCTGTTCGCTACTGGACATATTTTACCATCTGCGGTGGAGTCATGTCCGAGAGGACCTTAATCTTATCCGGGTTTGCCTCGATCTCTCATTGAGAGACGATGAAACCTAAGAACTTTGCTGAAGATACTATGAAGACGTACTTAAAAGGATTTAGCTTCATTTGATGCACGCAGAGTACCTTGAAAGTCTCAGCCAGATCGTGAATATGGTCATTTGTGATCTTACTCTTGATGAGCATGCTGTCGACATATACCTCCATATTGCAGCCGATCTACTTCTCAAATATCTTGTTCACAAGTCGTTAGTAAGTGGCACCCGCCTTTTTCTGACCAAAGGGCATCACTTTGTAGCAGTAAGTGCCTTTGTTCGTCATGAACGAGGTGTGCTCCTCATTCTCTGAGCTCATATAGATCTTGTTGTAGCCTGAGTACACATCCATGAAACTCATTAGCTCGTGTTCAGAGGTCGAGTCCACCAACAAGTCAATCCTGGGTAAACAAAAGCTATCTTCTGGGCAGATTTTGTTAACGTCGGTGAAGTTGACACACATTTGTCATTTTTTATTGCTTTTCTTTACCAGGATGACATTGGAGAGTTAGTCCAGGTACTAGACTTCTCTGATGAAGCCGATGTACAGCAGCTTCTTCACTTCCTCCCGGATGGTGATGAGTTTCTCCACGAAGTGGTTCCTCCACTTCTACCTGATGGGCTTGCGGTTGGGATAGAAGCCCAACTTGTAAAACATTACTCCGGCCAAAATCCTAGGCATGTCAATAGGAGTCCAAGCGAAGATGTCGGCATTCTGTCGCAAGAACGTGATTAGCTCATCGCACAGTGTCCCGGTAAGTAAGCCTCCGATCTGCACGCATCTCTCCGATTTCTCCGGATTTAGTGGGATTAGATCGGTAGCCTACCAGACTACGCTTGCTGAGAGATACTTCGTCTCAATGGTCAAGTTCTCCTGTCATCTTGGTGTTGCCACTCGATGTGATCTGGGACATGTAACATGTCCGCCCAGTGACTTGATCACCTAACACTTCGCCTATACCGCAGGTTATTGAGAACTTCATCTTCAGGTGCGATATTGACGTGACAGCTCTGAACGTTGTTAGGCACGGGGAACATAGTATAGCGTTGTATACTGATGGCAGGTCAACAACTAAGAAAGTGAGTGTACGACTTGCCGTTCTCTGGTACGTGCTCAGGGTGACCTCCAACTAGGTTGCTCCTTGGACGGCCACTGGTTCGTTGTCAAGGCCATAGAGCGGGTCTTCAATAAGTTTTAACTTACTCTTTTTTAAACCTAGTTTAAAAAACGAATCAAGTTAAAGCAAATCACATGAATTTCTATTATCAATAAATATTTGCTTCAATTTGTAGTCGACACTACCGTATGAAATGAGTGTGGATATAACAAAAGAATCTGCATTGCAAGAGATTACATGTTCCATGTCATTATCACTAAATTTAATGACGTTGTCTTTTTTATGCTGCTTCTTCCGGCCAATCTGCTACTCTTTGTGATCCGTCGGGGTCTTGGCCGGCCGGATAGTGATCATTGTAAGGTATTGGTTCCTAGAACATGGTAGATATGAGTAATTAAATTAATATAAGTGAATCAAAGGTTAAAGGATATGGGACGAATTGAATTGAAAAGCCCAAAGATTCAAAATTGAAAAAATCAGGAACCAAAGTTATAAATCATGAAATGTTAATCCATGAATAAGATTTCAAGTTTTAAATTATGATAATCTTGATTTATTAAGCTAATATAATCAAAATTACAGTCTTAGGATGTGAAATATTAGGTTAGAAGGGTTAAAACGAGTCCCGGACGACGAAAACGTGAAGCTGGCTTGTTGCAAGCTTGACGCGGGCCTGACCCACGTCCTCCGTGCGCTCGAGCCCCCTAGTGAGTGCCAATTCCAACATGTTGGCGCCTAAAGCGAGCTCACTGCACACTCAAGCGCCAAAACATGTTAAAGCTACGAACAGGCTTTTTATATCCGTTGCGGCTGTCCGTGGGGAGAAGGAAAATCAAAAGTGCATGGGTAGAGAGAGAGGGAGGGAGAAGAGAGAGAAATGGCCAAACAAAGGCCCTCGAGTCGGATTTCAGCTCCGAGCTAGTTGGACAAATCGTAGAGCGGGTCAAAGCAAGTGCATCCATACCCCCTTTTCTTTCATTTTCTTTGATTTTCGTTCGTTTTACGCAACCCATGTATGTATATGTGATGCTCATAGCTAGATTATGTATAAATATGAATTTCATGTTCAAATTTGTTGAAATTGTCGATTTATGTGTATTTTCATTCACTAAACCCTAACCTGGCGTTCAGGTGGTTTTGGATTCCGATTTTCGGGACTTTTGCATAAATTGAGAATAGAATATCATTACCCATACCCTATATAAGTTAATTTATCGATTAGATACCCGATTTGGTGGATTTACGTGAATTTTCATTCGTAAAACCCTAGGCCCGTGCCCGAACCTCGTTTGGGCATTTACTTCAAAATTTCTACATAAATTGGCTCGAGATTATGATTACCCATATCTTAGACTTGGTAATTTTTTTTTTTGGTAAGTAAGATGAGATTAAATTAAATAAAATTTACAGAACGATATTCTACCTCCAAGTGTTTTGCCAACTTAGAGGTAGAACAACACGCTAGGGTATACCCCGAGCACTATCATAAACCAATTCATGAAACGTACAAAAACACAAAATAGCAAATCTCATCTAGATTACCAACATCTAATCCGTCGCAGATTTCTTTTCCTGAGGGAACTCGTCTTGTCAATCAGAAATCCGCAACCACGAAGAAAAGGGAACCGGAGTCAATCAGCAACTAAAAAGCACATACCATCAATTCACATCCCAAAGAGAAGAATGATAAAATATAAAAAGTCAATCGTATTTCAAAAGTATTCGATCATGTTTTATGTGTACGCATCCTCATTATGTTCATATCTCTCTCTCTTTTGCTTGACTTTGCATATATCGTTATTGCCTTTGAGAATGTTACACTTGTTGAGTTTTTAACTCACCCTTATTTCTCCTTGTCTTTAGTTTAGCACATGTTTGATATACCCAATGGGACGAAGTAGGGGCTAGAAGTAGATTAGGCTCTAAATTTGAAAGATCATATCGAAGACTTATATTTGTAGTTATTTTATGCAATAAAAAATTGTATATTTATTTATATTTCTTTTGGAATCTTAATGTATATTGTAAATAAGGTTGATGATCAAATAATTTAGTTTCCGCTATCATTTGGATGTATTTATACTTCCTCAGGTAATTATAGTTTGTAATAGATATCTAGTGGCATCTTTCTTTGGCTAATGTCGTGTTTGGATACACAATGTTGGAGCTATAACTAAGTAGTAGCTTTTGAATCCGGTGTAGCTTGTATTGTTATAGTATGTTGTCGTCAAATGGGATTTATGGATGTATTGTATAGGAGATTATACAAGTTTTTGTATTGGCAAAAGTCCATATTATAGACGAAACTTTACTGAATTTTCGGAAGAAAAATACGGTCTGTCACAATTTGTATCAGAGAAAAGAGATACCTTATATTTGATTTGAAATCGTATGCGAAAGTTTAAGATTAACTAAGATCGATTGGATAAGTAGCTGTAGGTGTAGGGTAAATTATGTTAGATTAGATAGTCCTAATTATTTCGGTTGGCTAGTTTAGGCTTGAACTAAGTTAGAGATAGAGGATGAGTTTTAACATCTAGCTCGTGCGTCCTAGATAGTATCCTAAGAATAATTTAACCGCGTTGTTGCTTCAGATAGGATATTAGCAGCCGCTTTGACTCCTAGGCAAAGGTCTATTCATGATAGCGGTTGACTGTGAGGTCGAGAGAAGCTATAGGGAGGCACCTTAGGGTTCAAATTTGATTGGTGCCAATTTAGTGCTTAAGTTAATTGGCTTTTATTCGAGGTCTAAGATAATCAATTTGAGTTCAAAGTTTAGGCTTGATCAATTTTTTGTTTAGGTCCTCAGATTAATAATTCGTTGAGAAGGGATACCTAATCAACCTAACTAGTATGATAGATGAGGTGAATTGATGGCTCAAAGCCAGTATGACTTAGGGTCAATTCGGGTATAGCAAATCCAAAGATGTCAATTTATAATTGATTTAGTGATACTTAAGTGCCTAAACGTTTGGGTGGCTCAAATCCTATAGAAGTTAAAACATGAATGCTAAGAATTAAGATGATATTGTGGTGATCCGGTGTTCGAAAGAGGATAAGGTAGTATTGCTCCATGTAAGATTGGAGGTGAAGTCGACCACGGATAGTTGACATTAAAAGGATCATGGGTCTCGAGAATAAAGAGATATTGCCGGACATATTCATGGATGCTTTATGGATGAATGTCTTATTTCGGTGAAATTTTTGGGAGCATGCTTCAAGTGTGGATAGTTCGACTGCTTGATTAGGGATTGCCCTTATTCCATGGGTCAGATAGTTAAGGAACACAATACAGTGGATCGAGGCTTTGTGGTGATGGCACAAAGTATGGAAGTGTCGTCGAGCGTGGCGAGAGATAAGGTTCTCGGATCTTGAAGTTTCGATATATGTGTTACCTTGGAATCCAAAATTTATATTTTATTTGTGTTTCCTATGTTTATTCGTTTATCTAAAGATCGGAGACCTTACACTCATTGTATCGAAGTCTACTTCCATGGAGTCTCCAAAAGATCAATAGAAATCATAGTACTTGGCCGGATTTCCTCCCTCTGCTTTCTTAAGTGGTTTTGGCCACTTAAGAAACTTCTCCTCACGAATCTGCATGAGGATGTTGGAGTGCGTATCGGTTAGGGGTGTCAGATTGATCGACCTATAATCCCTTCATTCTTGCGCTCCCATCCTATGTGGCGGGAGTGATCACTATCGTTGTGCTTCCTTTTTCCCTCAGTTGGAAAAGAGCGAGGTTGTTCGATCCTTTCAGGACAATTAACCTCATTGGCCTCTTCAACTGCTGTGTAAGCCCTGATGATAAATTTCGTCACCTGGAAAGTTTGCAGATTCTTATGCGCTAGGTGCTTAAAAAAGTCCCCATGCGTTAAAATAGAGATGAAATTGCTAAGCTTCATCTATTCAGTGAGCTTGAAAATCCTTTTGGCCTCCGCCACAAATTGATTCAGGAAGTTCTGGGATTCTCTCCCTGCTTTTACTTGATATGGGAGAGATGTCATAATTGCTTCTCTTCCCAGTGGCTGGAATCGTAGTGCGCCAAGAAGGGATCGGTAAGCTCTCGGAAGCTCTGGATCGAATTTGATGAGAGACGATGGAACCAGAAGCGGGTGTCTCCCTTCAGCTTAAGAGAGAAGCAACGGCACGTGGTTGTGTCCTCCAACTCTTCTAAACTCAGATGGGTACAAAAATAATCGATGTGATCCATGGGATCAGCACTCCCATTGTAAGAGTCAAGATTTGGCATCTTGAACTTGGCCGCATAGGACGGTTCAAGATCTGTGCTGTGAATGGAGATCTGTCCAGATCCATGACGTGTTCGTCGTCCTTGAACATGTCTTTCAAGATCTTCTCCACCATTGAATCTATGCAAGTGGCGTTGCCAGTCCTTTTGGAGTTGAGGTAGGCTCTCAACTCTGTTCTTTCTTTGGCATGGTGAGTTGTCGGCTAGCTATTACCACCAGTGGATCTAACGATCCTGGAGGCTCCCTCCTGAGCTTGATGCCTGGTTTCCGCACGAGAGTACAGAGGATTTCTTCGTTTTGGACTCTCCTCTGAAGTCCTACTGCCCAAATGTCCTTCGAGCCTTAAACGGCTCTGGGCGTGTGAGGCCTCCGGAGCCTATGTGTTGCTTGGCCTCCTGGTCTTCTTGGATGATTTTTTCTTCTTCTGGCCTCATCTTAGGGAGGCCGGTGTAGGGACTGTTATGAGTAGAGCCCCATACTTCACATTTACTTGGTGGGCCTAGAGCATCTGAGGCGTTTGATTCATATTGCTCATTTATTCCGCCAGGTTCTGAAAAATTTGAGCGGGTACTCCGTTAACCATCCCGTTGACCAAATTACCAGCAAGGTGATCTTGGTCGGGTGTAGTCATGTCTCTAGTGGGATTGCTAGCTTGTGCTCTTGTATTCACCATTCTGATTGATGGAATGTGAAACTGAGAAAAATTGTGGATAAAAGTGGTTGGCTTTTTATAAGCTTCCCATAAACGGTGCCAATGATACGTCATCGATCCAAATTTCAAACAGATTTGGGTCAAGTCGATCGTCTAAGTCCGGTTTCATCCACTGAGTTTGAATCCCGTACACTACAACTACGAATAAGAAGTTAAGTGATGGTAGGAGGTTGTCCTAACGAAAATACTCTGACGCCCAAGTAAACAAACAACCTTCAAATTAAGAAGGTAAAAGTAAAGGCTGTAAAGAGAAAGCAGAGAGTGTTTGTGATAGAAGAGTGCTCTTGTTGATAGAAGTTTTTGGAGCTCATGAGGAGCGTTGGCTCTAAGTACTGTATTCATTGGAAACGTAACGGTAAAGACAGAGAGAGCATTCGTATTCTGAGAGCGTATGAGCTTTGCAAATGAAAGCTTTTTGTGGGCAAATAAGAACATGCCTTGAAGTGACTCTATAGCCTTTTATAGTTGTTGTGTTGGGCGGCCTTCCTTGTGCAGAAAGATTTGATTCTCGCGCTCTATTGGAATCGCTGCCTTTTCTAGTATGGGGCCTTTATGGCAATAACGGTCATTACCTTAATTGTTTTCCTTCTACGTTCTATAACTGTTAGGGTTTACAACAGGCAGGAGGAGAATTCTTGTACTTTTCTTCAGGGATGTGCGTTGAATCTGTTAATGACCGTTACAATTGATATTGCCTTCTGAGAAGTGCGCAAAATCAAGGGAGAAAATCGTTGTTGGTCAAGGACGGTCGCGTGAGCCAAATTGGGCTTGGCCCACTTGAGGCCTTGCCTTCATATGGTTATCTGGATCTACTTCCGATCAATGGAAGTGTTAACCATCTCAAGAGCAAATTGTCCATCCTACTCTTGGGTTTCTCCTTGTTCACTTAGCCTTTCATCCAATCAATGGTAGGCGTTGACTGTCCAAGTATAAATGGCCATTTGTGGATTTGGATCGTTCATCATTCTTGGGCTAGCCTATTACTGACGTACCCATTAGGTTTAAATTTTACTATAAAATTCTTATTATTAAGTATA
>JAODPA010038964.1:0-12100 GCA_025585075.1 Nepenthes mirabilis | reverse complement strand
GGGAAACGCAGAGGGGTTTTGGGAAGAAGAAAAGAGAGGAGAGAGAGAGAGGGAGAAGAGAAAGAGGAGAGATCGTGGCTCTCGAGTTTAAATCCGGCTTGGAGTTAGTTGGAGAAGTGATAGATCGGGTCGACGCATGCACAATTATACTGTTTTCTTTCTCTTGTTGTAATTTTTATTTATATCTCTTGGGTATTTTTATTATGGTACCCACCAAAAATATGTATTTTGTGGAGCCTATGGCCCCTGTATGATTTATTTGCTATTTAATGTCCTATTTCTCACATTTCTTACGGTTTTTGCTTCGTTGGAACCCTAGCCCGTGCCAGGACCCCATTCAATCGATTACTTTGAGTTTTATATATGATTTGACTTAAGATAATAAAAACCCATGTCTTGAATGTGAATATTTACTGGTTGAGTGTCCAATTTTTTAAATTTAATCCGATTTTACACATACGAGACCTCAACACCCACACTAACATTGTTCACCCGAGCCATTTTGGTATTTTTGTACGATTTTGTTTGGTTTAATTGACATTTAAATTATATATAATTGTGTATTCTCAATCGTATATTCCTAAAATATTTATGTGAATCGTTTGTGGATGAATTATCGTCTCAAAATTCTAAAGTAATATTTGGTTCAATGTGGTAAGGATTTCCTAATTGTTTCAAAGTATCATGTCAAATTATACATATGTTTAAAGTCATGTGAAAAATTAAACTCATAAGAAATAATTATATGTATATGTATATAAGAATTATGCAAGATATGTAAGTATACAAAGGGAATGCCACAATTTGATATAGTATGATTCGTTCTTCTAGAGTGAGAATTTTGTTAAAGAAGTTTGGTAGACTTTCCTTTAAAGAATAAGAAATTATAAAATCTAAATCATAGATTTATATTTTAGAGGGTAGTATTATAGTGAAAACTCAAGGATTATCGTAACCGTGTATTATTACCGGTGATATTCCTTAACATGTTTTAGAATATTACTATGGCAAATCGAGAAATTTCTCTTGGACCATGGGAGATGCTCTGCTGGTGTGTCTATTATCTATTTCCGGCCCTAAGTATTGGGAACCGTTAGCCACGAGATATTAAAGTTATGTGGATAGTATATCTGTTATCTATTTTCTGGCTCTAGGTATCGAACACTATTCACCACGAAACGTTAAAGTTGTGTGGGTAGTTAGTGCCTTAGAATGTGCGGGATATACACATTTCTTTTTTCGATTTGTTTACGCCGTTAACTGGTAAGGCCTACCGGCCCTAATCCGCAAAGTAAAGAAATTATGTATGTTTTGGAACCTAAAAAAAGATAAGTAAATCAGGAAAGATAAATATATTTTGAAAAGTGTATCTAATCATGATTTATATTTACATATCTTCATCATACTCATATATCCCTCTTCTACTTTATTTTGCATATATTATTTATTATCTTTGATTATATTACACTTGTTGAGTATTTTGGCTCACCCTTACTATTTTTCTTACATTCAGATGAGTATGAGCTTATATCCAATAGGGCAGGGTAGAAGATCAGAAGCTGACTAGATATGAAGATCTCGACGGATAGGTTGAGGACTTAGTTCTATAGTCTTTGTACCCTTATATAATACCTTTGTATAATTTGTAGAGGATTTATATATTAATATAGTTGTATGTCCCATGATATACATGTAGTGTAGCTCCCGTTGTATTTAATAGTTGTAAATACTTCCGCAAGTTTTTATAGTTTGTATAGCCATCTAACGGTATCTTATTTGAGCCAACGTCATACCTGGAGTAATGATTTTAGTAGCACGTGTAGTTGGTGGCTTATGATCCTGTGTTTTGTGTATTGTGGATTATGTGGTTGTTGTTCAGGAATTTGTGCAGGTTTTGTATTTATTTGACGGCCATTTTTCTACTGAAACTCTGTTAGATTTCGGTTAGAAAAACATTGTCTGTCACATCCAAGCTAGCAGACGGCTGTCCACTTGGGATTGTTGAGCTGTGTAGATAATCATAGGTGGTTATCAATGGCAATTTCCTTTTCAGGAATGATTATGCGATCATGCGTGCCGGTTATGGCAACCGTCATTAGTCAAGAGAATTTCTTCCTTTTCTGACGTGATCATTGGAGGCACCCAGTATGGCCATTGCCACTTTGGAAGAGATTGTGCAAATTGTGGACGAATATTTTCAGAATGTCTTCCAAGCTTGTACTGACCAGTTATGATAAGTATCTTCAACATAAAAAAAAAAATCGTGGGCCATCCTAATGGGGCCATTCATGGTGGGCTGTTGGACCGGTCCATACCTCAATGGGTGATCTTGGATTGTGCGATCTTGAACCTTGGGCTACGGTGGCCTTCTCGTGGGTTATGACTTTTGGACGGCCTTTTCACCATAGGTCTCGATATCCAAGTCGGTTCATGAGTGATAAACCCATCACTAGTTGCCCATGTCGGTGGTTTGAAATTTTAACCTCCAGCAAGCAATGATGGAACATCGTCATGTAGTCCCATACACTTTCCTTTTCAAGAAACCTTGTAGACTGTTTCTCCGATTAATAGGATTGGTGAGTGATTCTCTAGACTACGCCGATTCTCTACGGATGGCACTAGCGGCACAGTCTTCCGTAATGATGGCACATCAATCTCCTCTTCTGACTATAAGTAGAGGGCTCGCAACACTTCACTCCATGAATCATCCATACAAACTAAGCTGTGTGAATGTTCGGAGCGGGTATGAAGCCAACTCAACCAGCTGCCAAAGTCGATGAAATTCCTAGCTCAATGTTGGGAGCTAGTGCTAAAGGTGTGTTTTGGATCTACTTTGGTCTCCCACTTTTTGTCTTATCACATCCTAGTTTCATGTAGCATTGAGTGAGGCTCGAGCCAGTTTCCTCTTTTACTAGTTGGTGACAGAGAGTTCTTACTAGGATAGCCTCGGAGAAGTGGTTGCTTAGCCCTTTTGATAGGAGAGATTTATGCTTCGTCTCCTCCGGTTGAGCAACTCTACTTCAGGTATCCTATTGGGGTTTGATTCGGAAGCTGCTAGTGGGGGTATATTTCTTGAGTTCATGCTAAAACTTAGGTCATTGTCACTGCGCTAGGTTTGGTGTTGATGCACGAATTTATATGACTATGGTTGGTTTTGGTGGATGCTTCCCAAGATGGTATTGGTTCTTCGTGCCTTGCTCTTGTTGGCAAGGGCTTTGTCATGCGTTTCCTACTCTGCATGTAGGAGCATGATCTTTTCAATCATCTGGAACGTGGTGCTCTCATTGTCGAGATTTCATCCTAAGGTTGTGTGCCTTTAAGCAGAGCTTCAATAGTTGGATCATCATTCCATACACTTTTATTCGTTTATAATATTGTATGTTTGCTATCAAGTGCTTGTACTTTGTAAAGGAAATCGATGAATGAAACTATCGAGCATTTTTGACTTTATTGTGTATCCCCAATATTCTCGTATGATATGAATGATTGGAGTACTTTGATTTTTCACCATCTGTGGTTCAAATCTTTGACATTATGACTAGTTGGCTCTCAAGCATCTAGGTCTTCTAGCGGGTTGACACATGGCCACTCGACCAAGCACTAGCTAGGGAGAGGCCGGCTGACCTAGTCTTAAGGCTAAGTCATGCGCTGTCCACTTTTGATTCTTCAAGGGGGCTGCCTCTAAACATTGTTGCTTGCTGCCGGGCTAATCGATAGATGGCTCGGTCTTCTTATGGGTTAGCATACGGCTGCTCAACCCAATGCTTGGCCAGGGAGGTGGCTGGTTGACCTGACCTCGAGCCTATCCTAGTCGCCTCCTATCTTCTAGCCTCTTGGTTCTTTGATATTCTGGCGGTTTGGCTTACTAAGGTCTTGGTCGGCCGATGTTCGATCTTTTAATCCAATGCCTAGTAGGGGATGGGGCCAGACGTCTTCACCTCAAGTCTGTCAGGGATGTATGCCATCACTTCGTAAGTTCTGGAGAGTGATGCGTTGAGTATCATTATGAATAGACGCTTCAGGAGACCAGTGTTAGATAGTCATTGCATCGGTCTAAGTGGTAGAGTGTTGTGATTGATGGTGGGCTACATGAGGATGCGAGGTGATGCCTGTCATAATAGCGCATGTAGGTAGACTTGCCAGGGTGAGGACACGCATCGTTCACCATTATGACAACGCGACCTTTCAGCTTTGTTGCGATGTCGTTCTAGGCAATGGCTTGGTCTATTTAAGTGCGGTGTCTTCTGCCATTCTTTTCATCGCTTGGCCTCCGTGAACATTTTTGCTTTTACTATTGCCTTCTAGATGACTGATAGAGACATTATGGATATTCTGACTTTTCTCCCATTGGGATGAGGAGCGACATCTTCCTCTTCCCTTGAGCCTTCAACCAAGGAGGAAAGTGGGGACGGGCAAATGGTGGGGAAAATGACAAAGAGGACTCAGTGAATGGGGCCACCATCGAGGGAGGATGCCACTTGGGTGCTCCATTGCTCAAGTCCCTTGATGCCCTGAGGGCGTCTTCAAGTCTCGAATCCGTTGGGTCTTCTCGCCAAGTTTGCTCGTCTCGTTGAAAAGTTGTATGAATCTCCGCATATATGCTTTGTCAATGTTGTTTCTACCTAACTCCTCTTTTTTGTTTGACAGCCTTAGAGGGTGTGTCGCTAGTTGGAGGAGTCCTTATTCTTGCAGGAGACGAGATTGCTTGTTTGTTGCGCATGCAAACTAATCATGTCATTGAGGAGATGGAGCGCCGGGTCAATGCTGTTGTTGGGGACGTGTTGCAGAGTCAAGTACATGCCAACTACCTTGACCTGACCCAATCTGAGTTTGTGGCAAGATTACGGGAGCTCTCCGAAGCCCATGCACAGGATATGGGTAGGATTGCATAACTTGAAGGTGAGCTGAGGATGTGGCTCCGTCCAGCGGAGGTGGTCCTTGCCCTATAGGAGCGATTTTAGGAGGCATTCATTTCAACAGACAAATCACCTTCTTAGTGGCCCCCCGACTTTCTTGTTGGTTTCTTGGATTTAAGGAACGTTGGAGATTCTCACCGCTCGAACCTAATCAGCTATCCAGTTAGAGAGGGTAGAGGGCCTGTGCCACGTTCTCCGAGGGGTCCTCGACCATAGGATAGTTATCTGGGTAGACTGTAAGCATAAATAGAATTTTGTATCTTTAAGGCCGTTAGATGCCTTTAGATGTACATCCTGATTCATTAATGAAGTAGCTAGACTACTTCGATTGTTGTTACTGACGTTTCTATTATGTGCTTGACTTTTGTCCCATACTTTTCTACTCGTCAGCTAAATGCTTTTGTTGCTGTTGCTGAGGCGCTGTGTGGCCCAATGTCAGCTAATTGCTCCGACCGTGGCTGCTCGAGCCATAGGCGTGGCCAAGAGCTCGCTAAGAAGGAATCTCATACTCTAGATTGTATTTCCTTACTGCGAGGGTGCACTTTGGGAGTGACCGGTGAGAGAGACGGAGAGTTAGGGAAACATTGTTGATAATGTTGCCACAAGGGTAAATTTGGTCGTGCACCCCGTGCTGCGCTCACTCCTGTTGAGAGGAGGTTGTGGCGTTGGGAACACGTGGTTGTCAGTTAGGCCTTACGGTTATCATTGTCAAGCTTTTGTTATCCTAGGCCATCGCCCACATGAACCTATCGGCGCTCGATCCTATTAGAGGACATCGTAACTTTTATGTATTGGGTTCTGGTCTACCAACCATTGTAGACTAATAGTGCCCGTCCCTCTAGGAGGGAGTTATTATCACACGCATGTTAAAAAGCCCCCTAAGGTATTGAGTTTGACCGAGCATGGGTTGCTCGGTGATGGGACTGATGTTCAAATTCAACTATCTCTTGGCTGCTCAATTTAGGATTGAGGTTCAAATTTGTCCACGTATAGGCCGCTTGGTACAGAACTAAGGTTCAAATTTGACTGTCTCTGGGTCATTTAGTTTGGAATTGAGGTTTAGTAATAGATGAATGAGAATTTACTCAACTCAGGGGCCATCCAGGTCATATGGTTTTATGCAATGTTATGCAAGTAATCGTATGAGTAAATAAATAATAAATAAGGAGTTATTTCATTGATTAGAGTATAATTAAAGCACTCAGTATGATGTATACAAGACTTACTTGGATTCAGCATGGAATCCTCATTGGTACTTGGGGTAGATGGTGTGCTATACCCTTGGGAATGGGTAGCTGCTATAGCCAACACGCAACCTATAGGGGTTGGGGGTGGACTTTGGTCATTGAGAGGGAAGTGTCTTTCCGCACAGAATGCCACAGGCAAAGGGGGGTTGAGGGCTCGGCCCGCCTTGTGGGCATTCAAGACAACTTTTGACACTACACTAGCAACTTACAATTTTAGGGGAGCCCAGCGAAGTGCAAAGTGATCCAAGCGAAACGCCGAATTGGAACTTCTATTGAGGGACTCCAGCTGTTGTTCCTGGATACTACTAGGAGATGGTGATGACTGAGTCCTCATCCTAAGTGGTCACTTGGCTAGGTTGGCAAAGTGTCTTCTGAGGCTGTGGAGTTCCTTCTCGAGCAGGGGGTCCCCTACCATTGTGGGAATGGCAGGGCCATGCGGCTATGCGATTTCATTTCATAGCTTATAACTTTGTTGGTCTGCTGGTTGGCGTTAGGCCTTGTCACCCGTGGCCACCTAGGCCACGAGGTCATTAAGCCATTATCTCTTCCATGGATGTTGGTCTGCACCGATTTCATTGGGTGCCGAAGGGAGGAGCCCCCATCGTAGCATCATTGGATAGATGCATGTGGTCCAAAAAAGGGTACTGATCAGTACTCCAAGCATCTACATACCCTGGGGCCACTTGTCAGTGTAGCTACCCTATGAGGGGTTGTCACCATGAGGATGTTTCTAGCTAGAGTAATGGGTATTTAGCTGAGCATGTCAAGCCTCCATTGCTGGCATAGTGACATCTTTTGCATGATTTGATGCTCCGCATAGGGCAAACATGGGGCATCTGTAATGTCCCGATTTTCCAAATAAAGTAATTAAGGTCGAAGTGAATGAGTTGGAGGAGGCCGGAGTGCATGATAAAGTTGATGAAGGCCGGAGTGGCCTTGTGAACTCATGAAGGCCGGAGCTGATGAAGAAGCTGAAGTGGTGTGGTGTTGGTTGGAGTTGAAGTGGCCGAAATAGTGTGGTGTTGGCTGGAGTTGAAGAAGGTGAGTTGAGATGATGGCCGGACTTGACGATGAGTTGATGGAGGCCGGAGATGTTGAGGAGCTGGTGGAGGCCGACGTGCGTAATGATAAGATAACCAGCCCGAGCATAGTGAATTAGTGATGGCCAAAGTTGATGATGAAAGCCGAATTTGATGATCGATTGGAATTATAAATATTGATCAAAAATATAAATATTGACCTGATTAGGTTAATGATATTGAGAACTGGGAATGGATTTTGCCAGAGTAGATTGAATTTGATAAAGACCGACTTTGCTGATAGCCGAAGTAGATTTACCTAATTCGTTGATTCTTTCCACCTACTCAGAGTAAGTAAACTGTTCCCACCTACTTCGCTGATTTTCTAGAAAAAAGAAGTACAAGTAGGTAGCTTACCCCACCTATTCCCACCTAACCCATCCTCTATAAATATTGAGTTCAATAGTCTGAAAAGGAGCTAGAAAATCTGCAAAAGAAGGGGGAAGTAGGAGACGAAGAGGAAGGAGTCTTAGGCTAGATTGAAGTAAGGAGTTTGAAAACCAGGCAAATGTAGTCTCCATTTTTTAAGTTCAGGTTTTAAGAATGTTTTAATGCAAGTATATTCTATAGTTTTGCTAATTCATGTTTTGAATCTAATAAGCATTATTGTTATCATACTCTCTTTGTTAAATTTCTACATAGAGCATGCCATGATAATTTGCTTTCTTTGAATGATGTTAATGTTTATGAATGCATTATTCAAGAACTTCAATTAATTGCTTTCATATGAAGTCCAATCATTTGCCTATCTGTATAAAGTCTGATTACTTGCATATTTACATGAAAATCAGCTATTTGTTTAAGTCCAGTCCTCTGCATATTTGACAAAGTCCCGTTATTTATATCATGGAAGAACTCTGTTAAACTTCCACCGCATGTTTGAAGAAGTCTGATAATTTGTATATTTGCATGTTTAGAGAAGTCTGATCATGAGCATGTAAAAAAGAAGTCTGGTCATTTGCACGTAAAAGATGATCGGTTAATTGCATTGAGTAACTTCGGCTATTAGAACTTCGGTCTATTGCTTTGATAAGAACTTTGGACTTTTGGAAGCACATGGTTTTCAAAATTGGTTTTTGTTGATCAAGAGTTATGGACCTTAAATATAGCCATTTTATTAGTCAAGAGTTATAGACCTTAAATGTAGCCGTTTATGAGATTTGATGATTCAGAGGATCAAGAGCTACAAATATTAAATGTAGTTGTTATTTGAGATATATTGGTCAAGAACTACGGACCTTAAATGTATTCGGTCTTGTACAGAAAAGAATTTTGGAAATAGAAGCATGTTTTGGAAACATATCTGCATAAAATTGACTTCGGCCACGAATTATGAAACTGCATGTACAAATGACTTTATTACATTCTGTCTGTTTCCTCCCTGTTTTTGACCATACATGATTTATGCATATGAGTACCTTACTGGCCTTTTTAGCGCACTCCTCTTCTATTTTTCAGACGACAATGAGTTTATCCGGACGTGAAGGAGTAAAGTCTGATGGATTAACTAGGCAGGATAGCTAACCGAAATTTTGTAGCAGTGCTTGAAGATGTTGTATTTTTTGGATATTCTGAAAATTTTTGTATAATGACTTGATATGTAAATGAAAGTAATATTTAGATTCTCCTGCTAAATATCTTTTGGTCTAAATAATTGTGGTTCCTAGAAGCATCTTGATGTTGTTTCTAAACTTTCATGCTGACCGATCAAGTTCGACTGACCCACTTTATCAAGCCAACTCAAGAAGTCCGGCCTTTTGCGGTCCTGTGCACACGATAAAAAATATAAATAAAAATTTAAGTCCACCCATATATATATATATATATGAATATGTATAAGCATGTGAATTTAACGGAGGCCGTATAGGGTGGAATATGGCCGGTCTGTCACAGCATCCTTGTGGGATCAACCTTGCCAAGCCCCCGGGTTAGGCCTCTTGCTCCAGTAGGGGGCACTCATGAGTAGAAGGCTGAACACTCTGAAGACCTCTCTAGTCGATTCTCTAGCCCCCATGAGGGGATGGTTGGATGCTTGTTGGTGTTGCAAGAGTCTTCTTTGTAGGCGTAATATCGTCGGTCATCTCTAGAATAGCAAAGGTGTCACCATTATGGGCTTTTGTCCTATATTCCACGACTTAATCAATCTTTTCTACTGGGAGTGGGCCCTATTACTCCCATCCTTCCAAATGCTAAGGTCGTTAGGTAGATAAGATTTTCCTTGGAGAGTGTTTTCTTCCTCTGACTTCTCCTTTTAAGAGTGTTGTGATTCATGTATGGGAAGAGGGAACCCTCAGCTGTCAGTCGTCAAGGCGGGCACATTGGACCCGTAGCCGCTTAAGTGTGATACTAAAGGCAAGACCAAATATCACCATAGCTACTCGTAGAGTTGTTGCCATCGGTGCGATGTTTTTGGCCAATATGTTGGTTGAAGTACAAGTACTGATTGCACTTATTTACTAGTGTATAACCTTCTAGCGTTAGAAGGGTGAGGACCTCAGCTAATGAATAGGTAGTGTCTTCAAGCATGGGAGGCTGTGCACAAGGGCAGAACTTTCTACACTTGAGGGTGTCCTAGTCTTCTACCTGCCTCTAACAATTCAGACGGTTGTCTAACCATGGTTGGGCCCTATCGCTCAGGGCCACCTCGGC
The DNA here is from genome assembly GCA_025585075.1 of Nepenthes mirabilis. Classification (NCBI taxonomy): domain Eukaryota; kingdom Viridiplantae; phylum Streptophyta; class Magnoliopsida; order Caryophyllales; family Nepenthaceae; genus Nepenthes; species Nepenthes mirabilis. The sequence continues at coordinate 2,209 of JAODPA010038964.1, read as the reverse complement.
CTTGAGGTCATCAGGCCTATGGATCCTTTGAAAATATTAGCTCTCTTCGATCATCTGGAGGTTGAAGAGTGGAGCCCCTAGCGTTACACCTTTGGATAGGTGCAGATAGTTAGGGGCCGACATGATGTTGATGTTAGGTTATGGGTCATTTCTGTATGGACCCATACTCAATTGATGGCATGGTCGATCAGGTTCGATATCAAGATAGAATATTGTATGTGAGACGAGTTACCATGTTGCCATTCTGAAGGTTAACAAGGAGCTGAGTCTGAGAGGCGATCAGACTGTCAGATCGGGGTGACTAGACTGCCGATTCAAAATGACAGTTGGGCTACTAAATCTGAAAGGTGATTGGCTGTTGAGTCAGGGTGATCAGATTGTTGAGTCTTAATGACGACCAGACTGCTGTCAGTTCAAATTGAAGTCAGATTGGATTGTAGACCCGTCAGATAGGCCAGATTGGACTAGGTCGATAACCTGTCAAATCAATTGGATGCCAGATTGGATTTGGATCGGTCTGGTAGGCCAGACGCCGTAGTGGATCCTTGACTCGTCAAGCTAGCTGGATGCTGGATTGAATCCAGATCAGTCAGGCAGGTCTCACACAAGAATGGATCCTTGACTAGTTGAGTTGGCTAGATACCAAACTGGATTGTTAACAAGTCAAGCCGGAGTGGATTGTTGCCTCATCAGTCTGGTTTCGAGCTCATCACATCTATTTGCCTCCAATTTACTATCTTCGAGAAGTGGGGCATAGTGGCTTGGACACTCAGTTGAGCAGCGAGTGCTTGCACGCTAGGGTCAATTGTCTGTCCGCATGGCTACTCAATTAGAGGTCGTCACCATTAGTGACTACGCATTGAGCTGATGCACTGGCTCGTACCCAAAATGCTGACAGTGTTCGTTCTTGTAGTTGAGGAGGAAGACTTTACAGTCATTCCCATAGACAACGCCAATAATACATCCCAGGATCGGGGTTGTTGTATGGGTTAAGAAGCTACATGATCTTTCGCGTCAAGTCAAATTAGAGCCGATTTGGTCCCTGTCTCTTCGAACTTAGACCCTACGCAACACAATGAATGAATGAGAGGTCATAGGATTGGCAGGACTCACTTTTTTGTATATCCTCTGATACTTAATTCATATATCTTTATAAGAGAATAGAAAGATATGAATATGTAAGAAGATGCGTTGATGCTTGTAGTGGAAACTCTGTATTTCGGTGCGCTCGGTTGAGGAACGGTTTAGAGGTGCGTCTAGCTAAGCGGCAGCTTGGAAGTGCGCCCACTTGAGAGATAGCTTATAGGTGCACCTAGCTTAGGGGCATCTTTGAGGTGTACCCGATTAAGGAGCGGTTTAGAGGTATGGAAGGTAGGTCTTTTGGATAGATGGGTGGTTTTCTAGTTGGAAGGAAAGACCCCTAGATAGAGGGTAGTCCTCTTGGGATGGAGGGTAGGCCTCCTAGATAGAGGGCAAGCCTTTTGAATAAAAAGCTGCTCTTGGATAGAGGGTTGGATTTCTTGAGCGACGCCTTCTCGATGGACTAGAGGACAGTCCTCCTCCTGGGAGGACTGGTGGGCAAGCCTCCTAGAAGTAGGCTTTCTGGATGAACTGAGTAGGGACCCATGGATGGGGTCTGTAGTACCTTTTTATTATCTCTCCTTTCTTTCTCTCCCTCTCTCTTTAATTGTGAGAGCAAACGGATATTTATAGTGCTTAAACTATTGGGAGTCTAGGCTGGTAGATGACTATCTACACGAAATTGTCGAGTTGTGCAGATAATTATAGATGGTTGTCAATGGCAGTTCCCTTTTCGGGAACCATTACGTGATCGCGGGTGCCTGTTATGACAACCATCATTAGTTAAGAGGATTTATTCCTTCTCTGTTGTAATCATGGGAGGCGCTCAGTATGACCGTTGCCACTTTGGAAGAGATCGTGCAAATTGTTGGTGAATATTTCTAGATTATCTTCCAGGCCTATGCTAACTAATTATTGTAAGTTTTCTCAACATGAAGAAAAAGGATCGTAAGCTGTCCTAATGGGGCCATTCATGGTGGGCTGCTGAGCCGGCCCATGCCTCGCCGGTTGATCCTGGACTATGTGATCTCAAACCTTGCGTTGCAGTGACATTCTCCTAGGTTATGACTTTTTGACGGCCTTTTCACCATGAGTCTCATTATTCAGATCGGTCAATGGATGACGGGCT
>JAODPA010038953.1:0-12102 GCA_025585075.1 Nepenthes mirabilis | reverse complement strand
TGTGGAGGCCTTCATCCAATTAACCTTGAAAGGGGGGGGAGGGGCGACGCAGAGGGAGAGGGAGAGAGAAAAATGGCGGGATTGCTGGCATGGGCAGCGGACGTAGTAGGGAGAGGAGGGCAAAGCGATGAGGAATCCGGCAACAATGATTCAATTCCGCTCATATTCACTCCTGAACAAGAGCAATACTTGAGGAATTTGGATCAGAAGGCGGCGTCTCTCAGCCGCTTGATCAACGATCTACGGCTCAGAATCCCTCCCCCCGACATCTCTCAACGCCTTCCTCACCTCCATGCTCACTCCCTCGCTTCCAACGCTGCTCTTTCCCTTCAATTGAACGCTCACTCTGCCACGAGGGAACAGGTTTTTCTCAAATTTTCATGTTCTCTCAGCTGGATTCGTGGTCTTTTGCTTCAATTTGTACTAGTTAGAGGTATTATTTTTTGCCTCGATTTCTCAGATATATACTAGTTGGGTTTGTACTACAAGCTTAATTCATTTTTAATCCTTTTCTGCTGTTTATATTTCTAGTGCAGTTTGTCTAATTTTAATCCATTTTTCAATTGATATTTCTTTTCATAATATATATATATTGATGCATCCTTAGATCTTGATTACCAAATGAATTAGGGAGTTGCTTGATCTCGCCCGATGGGTTAGATTGAAGCAGGTCCGATTTTTATTATTTTGAACTTGAATCCTATGCATCACAACTAACAAACGAAAGGTCAGAGGATGGCGGCACTTATTTCTTGGTATATCCTATAACGTTCAAATTAGAAATCTTTCTTAGATGAATAGAAAGTAGAATGATAAGAAAATAATGTGTAGATGCAAGTATGAGGGGATTGAGCGTTGGTCGGAGGGTTAAGCTTCGATAAGTGCGTTCAACAGGTAAGTGGCTTAGAGAAAGTACACTCATGGGGGAGTGGCTTAGAAAGAGAGGTGCACTTGACAGGCAGTGGCTTTAAGTGAGAGGTGCACTTGACAGGCAGTGGCTTTAAGAGAGAGGTGCACTTGACGGGGAGTGGCTTAGAGGAAGAGAGGTTCCCTCGACGGGGAGTGGTTTTGAGAGAGAGGTGCACTTGATGAGGAGTGACTTAGAGAAAGAGAGGTGTACCTGATAGGGAGTGGTTTAGAGAGAGAAAGTCACAATTCGGTAGTCTGGTTCTCTTGAAATGGGATTGATTACTTGATTGGAGATTGGATCACCGGATGCACTAAAGATATACTAGAAGAAGGGTCGAAAAAGGACCGGAAAAGGATCTGAAAAAGGATCCTCCTTTCTCTAGAGGAAGGGACACATATATAGAGTGAAGGTGTGGGTCTGCCAGCCTTGGGCTCCACTGCTCTGCAATCGTGAGTGGCCAACATTATGCGCCTGCCATTGGTGCTTTGAACTACCGAGATCCTCATAGCGATAGACTGGTTGCCATCGCCTGCGAATCGTGCTTCTACAGGTGTGAGGGACCACTTGGTCGCAGTGGTCATTTAGACTTATCTGCTGATTTGGGGCTAATTGTGTTACATCTGTAGGCCTGTCCTGTGGTAATCCTTAGCGGCCTATATACCGTTGGGTTGTCTTAGGCCTTGTCTTCTTGGGCTTATTGCCGCGGACTCAGGACCTTTGACCTTGCAGAGTTTTGGCTGGGCTGCTACTTCCCGAGCACTTCTCCCTACAAGCCGGACATCATATATATACATACATACATATGTATGTATGTATGTATATATATAATGCATCCCTAGATCCGAGTTATTGTACAGATTAGGAGCCTCTTGATCTTCCATGGCTGGTCGAATTGAGGTGGATCTGGTCTCTATCTCCAATAACTTGAATCTTGCATAATGCAACGAGCCAATAAGAGGTCAGAAGATAGGCGTGACTTATTTTCCGATATATCATTGGACCTTCAAGTCAGAAACCTATCCACAAGAAGAGAAAGATAGAGGATGTAAGGTGTAATAATGCACGAGTTAGGGGATCAAGAGTGACGGCGGAGGTCTTGATTCTGGCAGTTTCACTCATAGGGGAGCAGCTTTGAAAGAGAGAGAGAGTTTACTTTGGGAACTCGTGGCTTCAAGAGTGAGAGAGAGCTCTTTGTTCTTTCTGGGCAACTGAGAGTAAGCATCGTTCTCCTTCCTCCATTAGGGGTGAAGGAGTATTTGTAATGTTGGCGNAAAGTATCGAAATCGGCATTAGTTCATTCATTTTATAATGAACATCCATAATGATTTTGAGTGCATTAGGGCTTATTTGCTCCATTGCTTCCTCTGCCTAAACTTGATATTGCTCTCATAGAGTGTATTTCTGAGGAGACTTGATAGAAGACTTGCCGTACTTATTCCACTGATGCAGTCATGGCTACTACATCACCTATCTCATTTGTTCCAGATGTAGTTTCTGTTTCGTCTGCTTCCTGTCATGTTAATGGAAAATGTCACTATTGTAACAAAAAGGGATACCATATCTCTAACCATTCTAAGAAAAAGACAAAGGATATCAAGCAGAGATGCTCAAAAGGGAAAACCAAATATCTACTATAAGCCCATGGTTGTCACCTCTACAAGCTTGGCAGATTTTGTCCCACCATCTATACTCTTGTCTCTTACTGCAACTGATATTGATATAACTGTCAACCAAGTTTTGTCTCGTATTTTTATTGCACTACCGTCTCTATTGCATTAATCGTCTCTTCAAGTACATCTTCCTAGTTTATCGACTCCACCTGCTGCAATAACATGACCTTGAATTCTTTCCTAATGTCTCATAAGATCTCTTCAACTCCCATATCTCTTATTTATACTGCTAATGATTTTCATGTGATAGTTGATTAAGTTGGACATGTATCTACCCCTACCTTTAATATTTGGAACACTTATTATATTCTAAAATTATCTTTAAATATTATATCTATTGGTCTTCTTGAATATGGTCTTAATTTAATATATTTTTTTACAAAAGTTGTGATGTGCAAGATTAGAAGAGAAGCCGGTTTGTTGAGTCTTTAGCCTCTAATGGTTATTTAGAAAAGTCTATTTTTGACTCTTTTGATTATGCATTTTGTCACTTAGGCCAGAAAAAAAAAATCATCTTATAATAAAAGTGATTTTTTGGCTTCTACACCTTTTGACTAGGTTCATTATGATATTTGGGACCCTGTCCTTGTTTCCACTAAGGGTGGGTCTCGCTACTTTATTATCTTTATCTATGGCTACTCTCACTATATATGAATTTATTTTTTATATGATTGATCTGAGTTACTTAATGCTTTTCATAATTTAAGTAGATGATAAAAGCTCAATTTGATCACATAATTAAAATCTTCTGTTTCGGTAATGCTATAGAATATACCTCTACCTCCTTTATGGACGAATTTCAGCAAAGTGGTATTGTGTCCCATTGATTTTGTCCATACACTTTCCAATAAAATTGTTGTACTGAATATAAGTATTGTCACATTCTTAATACTATTTGTATTTTCCTCATCTATGATTTTCTTTTAGAATCCTTTTGGGGAGAAGTTACATTTACAACCGTCTATACTATTAATCGAGTTTCATCTTCTGTCATGTCAAATCAATCTCTATATGGATGTCTCTATTAAAATGTTCATGATTATTCCCTTCTGAAAGTCTTTGTTATGCTTATTTTGTTCTACTACCTCCTTGAGCCTACTAAATATAAACCTCACTTTCGATTTTGTTGCTTTCTTGGTTATGACCTTGAATGTAAATGTTATTAGTGTTATGATCATATAACCAAGAGTAGTTTGTATTTTTAGGAATGTCAAGTTCTAGGAATACAAACTCTTCACTGATCTTTCTTCATTCCCTTTTGACACTTCCTTTTACTTTCTAATCTTCATTGATCTTGCCATAGGTTTCTTCCCAGATTTTTCGTTTGATACAAGTCATGTAAGCTCAACCAATCCTCACGAGTGTGGATTGTTTGTTGATCCCGCCATCACAGCCACGCTTTTGGAGTCCTCCTCCATCAATCCTGTCGGATATGAGTTCCTCTTGACCACCTTCATGACTATCACTGCATTTCTACTATTGTTGCCCTTCATGAGCCACAATTATCTTGCAGCATGTTCTAACTCTCTCTGGACTTATAATTGGGATTTGGTTGATCTTCCACTTGGTAAGACTGCATTAAGGAACAAATGGGTATGCAAAAAATAAATAAAATTTAATGGTTTAGGTATTTAATATGAAGCTCATTTTGTGACGGAGGACTTTACCCAAGAATATTACATTGATTATGAGAAGGCCTCTGCTCATGTTTCTCACATCACTATTCGATCTCTTTTAGTCATGGCCACTATATGCCAATGACATCTATTTCAAAATGATATAATTCTCATTCTCATGGACAGGCATGTCGTCTTTTATGATCATTATATGGTCCCAAGTAGGCTCTCCATACTTGGTTTGCTAATTTTAGCTCTATTATTTTACAACTTGGGGTTTGCCTCCAATCCTCATAACTTTGCTCTTTTTACTCGTCGCATTGATGCTTGTGTCTTTGTTCTACTACTCTATATTAATAATATGATCATTATTGGTGATGATAGTTTTGTCGTTTTTGAACTTAAACGTTTTTTGGGTTGGCATTTTAAAATGAAAGATTTTGGTTCATTTGCTACTTTTTAAGACTTAAAGTATCTCCTACCTCTGATGGCTACCGTTTGACACAAATTAAGTATGCTTCCGATCTTTTTTCTTGTATCGGGTCGCTGATTATAAGACAGCTAATAGTTCTTTTGAGACTAATGTCAAACTTTGTGTTGTTGACGGTGAGCCCATTTTTGATACTACTATTTACTGTCTGCTGGTTAGGAGCCTCATATAATTCACTATTACCAAGCCTAATATTGCCTATGCTGTGCATATTGTTAGTCAATCTATGTCGGCTTTGCAATTTGTTCATTATGCAACTATTCTTCGTATTCCCATCCTGTTTCATGGGCTATGCTTTTTCTACTACTCTTCACTAGAACTCTGAGTTTACTTTGATACTGATTCGATAGGTGACTCTACTAATCAATGGTCCATTACTGGTTTTCTCTACTTATGAGGGGATTCTCTCATTTCTTAGTATAGTAAGAAGCAAATCATTGCTGCTCCTATAAAATAATTATTCATTGTAAATTTATACACAAAAATTACATAAACTCCTATCCATATCTCTCTTCATAGTTTTGATGTATATGGTAAGTAGAATGCTTTATCAACTTCTATTTTACTGCTTTGATGAAGTCGAGATTTTCTTTTGCTTCGTTATGTCTAGTGAAGTCTTGATGGTTGTTTGAACATGGAGAATACAACTTTTGTTATGTGTGTAGGTAAAAACATGTATTACAGATTACAGCGAACAAATAAAGATTTGGATCCAAGTTCAAAGTGCCTACTCTTATTTCTTGTATATTTTCAGTTCTTTTCTTTGTTATTTTGTGTGTGAGTTATTTAGATTTATGCAGCGATTTTAGCTCCATAATGGTGATGGGCGGCAAAAATTATTTCAGATTCAGAAATGGGAAAACAACTTTAGGTCTCAGCAATTCACTATTTTGCAAAATTTAATATCACAAGTATAATAGCAGCAACAAACTGCAGTGTATGCAAAACTTCAAAAAGAAGATCACTTGCAATTGTATCAGTTGCACAGCAAAAAAATTCTCCCATTGATAGATCTATGATTATTGATTTTCTATGAACAGGCACAACAGAGAGAGATGAAACTTCAAGAAGAAAATGCTGCTTACGAGAAGGCTATATCAAGTTGTGAGGGTAAGATAGAAGAAAGGCTGCAGGAAGCACAAGTGCTACAAAAGAAGTTGAAGGTTGGGGCTGAGATTCTTAAACGTATTTTACATTCTAATCCAAAAAATTTCCATCTTTTTGATCATCATATCATTCTGGGAATGCATTGTATTTCTGTATTTTTGCTCTTCAATTTTTGGTTTTTGCTTGCCAATAGACTAGCAAGCGGCTAAAATATGAAGTATACGTACCCGTAAACAGTAAGTAGAATCTTATAGGAATAGATGTGTTTGGGCCCCTCCTTTGTGCCGTAATTGGCGCCCGACAACTTCAAAAACATTATTAAAAGGAAAATGGAATATAAAGGAACTTGCTATGTGGCCAACTGATTGGCCATGAGATTTATAGCTTTAAGAGGAAGCTTTCTTATTTTGCCTTGGAAGAGAAATCATATTGGTGTTTTAGGCAAACAGAGAGCAGAGTTAGAGAAATCGAGCCTCTCTATCATATTTGTTTTGCTTGCTTATCAGCCTTGTTTTCCCTTAAACTGGAAGGCTGAATTACTGTTGACCGAGATAAGTTTTGGTTTGTTATTGATGTGTTGTTGATCCTGATATCAAATGGTCTTATTGTAAATTGGAGCTGTCAACATCGCTCTTCTAGACATCCCCTTGATTGGGTGATTTCCATTAAGTTCTTATCCATTGCATAGGATGACAAACTTTTGAAATGTTGATGTTGTTTTCTTAGTTCTCTATCTTGTCTACAGAGGATTGTAACCTCGAAATCTACTTATTGGATGATCCGCCTTGGTTATGTAGGATTTCCCATTACATTTAATGGCTTTTTGTAAATTTGTTGCGCCCCTTATTCCTTATTCATTTGATAGCTGATTTTCTTTGGTTATTTATTATCATTAGTATTATGGGTGGGCTGTATAACCTTTTTTGATGACTGAAAGGCAAATGAATGTTATTGCTTCCGTTTCTATGGGACATACTATGCTGTTCTTTTTCAATCAATTTGGTGTCATAGCCCCAGTTGTGGGAGGGTTGTTGAATTTTTGTGTAACAAAATGCAAGATTCCTTTTATTTTTTGTTGCATGAGAATTTTAACTGCATTGAATTACTCAATGTGGAAATCTAGAATGGAGGAAATCCTTTATTCTAAGAGTTTATGTGAACACATGGTCTGTGACAAGATTCTATCCGATAAAACTGAGATGGAACGAGAAATATTCCACCATAGATTGTTGGAATCATCTTGCAGTATTGATCATTCTGTATTTGTTGGTGTATGTAATGATACAAATGCCTATAAGCTTTGGAAGATGCTAGAGGACACGTATGAGCAAATGATAGCCATGAATAATAGGGCCTCCTTGATAAGGAGGTTCGTAAAGCTGGAGTAAAAAGATAGCTGTAGCATGCAGAGCACTCAAATGATTTTTAAGGCTTGGTTTGTCAGCTGTCCAGCAGGGGAATGACACTAAGGATGAATTGCAAGAATTGTTGCTGCTCAGCTATCTACCTGATACTTGGGATACATTTCTTTCATTCTGCTCTTGAAGGAAAATTTGCTATGGACATTGTGAAGAACAGGTTATTGGGTGAAGATTGCTGGAAGTAAAGATCTCAACTCTTTATATCAGTTTGTGGTAAATGTTGTTGAAAAGCGAAGGTAGAAGCAAGAACAAAAATCTTCCGCAAAATGGTGGCAAATCAAAGGAAAAGTAATCACTTTATTATAGCAAGAAGCCAGAACAAAGCAAAGTGTCTGCAGAAAGATGAATGGGATTAAGCCAAAGAGAAAAACAATAATGGTGAGAAATTTGAGCAAAAGAAAGATGAAACAAATACCATTGCTAATGCAATGCAGGAAGTTGTCTTGATCAGTGATGAAATTGCAGTATTTATGGCTGTTGGGTTGATGTTCCTGAGATAAATTGTATATCATAGTTGGCAACAAAGGTGTTTTGTACATCCATCAAATGCTTAATTTGTTCCGTTTAGCTATTAGTCTTCCTTGGAGATGATGAAATGATGACCAAATTTTTTTATTTTTTTGCAATGTAGGGATAAAGCTACGATGTAGGAGTCTAGTGCATTGGGCTACCATGGATAATGAAATTGATATGTTGATATTGTTTTAAGTCTCGGGATTGTTTAGTAAGGACCTTAACCCTATTGTTCTCATCGTGGACGATGAGACTTCAATATTGGGTTTTCTATCTTCGCATTGAATGGTTTTTTGTGTGAATGTGGCATGGCCTTTTATATGCTTTTTTCGGTAGCTAATTTTTTCCACTCAATTATCAGCTCTACGTATTTCTGGTTGGTTGAACTGCCTATTTAATTACACACATAGGGTAACAAAAAATATTTATAGCTTTTGCTTCTATTGTGATATGTGGTGAAGTTTTCTCAACAAGATGAGGGTAGTTTAAAATAGTTTAGCACAGGCTATGTCATTAGGAGGATTCATGTATCTAACTCTGCTTAGTGAACACATGGCTTTATTGAGGTTGGTGGTGGTGTATTTTTTTTGTCATCTGATTTTTGCACCTTAATACCTGCATAATCTTTTTGATGAATTAATGTATTTTACTAGCAGTTCAGGCTCAATTTGGCATGATTTGGCACTCGAAAAGTCATCATAAATATTTACCCGAAAAGTATTCTGAGAATATCTATTAGCTGCCTTGTTTTGAAGTATGCAGTGATTTGTGAGGGAAAATATTGTGTTGTTGATGTTGCAGTATTTTGGGTCTTCCTTTCCTATTTATATCAAGTGTGTAGGTTGTGACTTAACTCGTCAAGTGAAAATATATGTATTCTCATGTCCGATGTTTTATGGTTACTATTTGTCTACTGTTAAGAAAATGAGTTTATTCACTTCCATTATTTTTGGGAGCGTGAGATGACAGCCTTCAAGTACCAACTGTTTTTTTCTTGGGTCAAATGTAGAGGTTTCTCTCTGATTTTGAATTTTTAACCAAGGTGTTGCATGGCTGTGATCTAGAACTCTTCTGTTAAGAAAGCTAAAAAATACATTCCTTACCCTGAATATGGTGGTAGCAGATATCTAAACATTGCAAACAACTGAAGCTGCCTTGAAGTCATTGATATTACTGAATTTTAACATTTATGTTCTCACCAAAGTTATCTAAAATAATGATAAGTTCGAGATTATGACCCTTCAAATGTTTTGAGTGTCGTTATGGTCCTCTCAGTGAGGAGGCTCCCATGTTCACCCAACAGCCAAATAGAAGTTGGATAGGATAGAGATTGAATTAAGTAATTTAAATATCTATTCAATATTTACAATTTGTCTATTTAATTTTTAATTCTAATTGTTGGATGGATATAAAAACCTTCCCATTGGGGGGACCATGACAGTNAACTGAAGCTGCCTTGAAGTCATTGATATTACTGAATTTTAACATTTATGTTCTCACCAAAGTTATCTAAAATAATGATAAGTTCGAGATTATGACCCTTCAAATGTTTTGAGTGTCGTTATGGTCCTCTCAGTGAGGAGGCTCCCATGTTCACCCAACAGCCAAATAGAAGTTGGATAGGATAGAGATTGAATTAAGTAATTTAAATATCTATTCAATATTTACAATTTGTCTATTTAATTTTTAATTCTAATTGTTGGATGGATATAAAAACCTTCCCATTGGGGGGACCATGACAGTTCTCGAATGTTCTCTATTTTTCATATTTTTACCTTCTTGATTTTTCTTTGCTTTTCCCTTTTGTATCATTGCTCCGACAGGAAATGGAGAAAACTGAGGAAAATCTGAGGGTGGAGCTGGAAAATGCTCACGCTGCAGCACATACGGGTCAGTTTAATGAACTTACAATTGATCCCGGAAAGAAAGTTGAAGAAGCTCACGATGGTGAAGAAGCTTCGGAATCTGCCATAGTAGACAAGTTAGAGAGAAAGAAGCAAGAACTGGTCAGTTGTTTTTTCTTCTCTTACTACAATTTCCATTATCTTACCTCGTTCATAAGGTCTCTTCAGATATAAAATGGGAAAATAGAAGAGGGGAGGGGAAGAAAGATTGAAAAGTTCTTCCTCTTTGGGTTATATAGGGAAGCCAAATCCCTTTCTTCACAAGTTCAGAACTGCCTTCCTTTCCATGCTTCCACCTTCTTTAACTACTCGTTGCCTGGTACATAATTACGTAGGTTCTTTTCAATATGTTGCTGATCGTTTTCTTTTCTTTAGCATTCCATGGAAGTGATGGTCCAAGACCTCGAGAAAAAGTGGGCAGATGTTCAAGCTAAATTACTGAAGCAACCTTCCCCAGGTATCAATCATTAGGTGTTTATTTTTCAGCGGAGTTTTCATTTGTATTGTACCGCTTCTTGTGGTTACAACCTTTCAATTGTGAGCATGTATAAAAATATTAGTATTGGTTACGATCATATTGGTATCAGATAATACATATTAGTATTAGATATATCGTGAGAAAAAAAATTTTGACATTCATAAGATGACAGGTGTATATCGGCAAAATATCCGGTATATCAACTAATATTTAAATGTCAACTAATATTTTGCTATGTATCTATGGCAACAGATTACAATTTTTTTTGTGGCATTGAGAAATATTGGTTTGAGAAAAACTGATACTGATATATTCACTAATATTTTCATCCATAATTGTAAGTGATGGGTTATGCGTTCGTACATCAGTGCTGTCTTATATGGTTCTTGTATTATATTCTCATGTTGGCTGCTATCTGTGGCAAACTGTTCATTGCTGTCCCTATCAGGGAATGAATGTCAGCTGGTATGCAAAATAATGGCCTATATATATGTTGGTATCGGGCTCACCTAACATTGATCGTTTCTGATATTATGACAAAATGGTGATATATTGGCTAATATTTTTCTACAATTTATTTTGTTCTGCTTCGTAAAGAGAATTTTGCATCCAATGTCAACATATATCACGTGATATGGTTGTACCACCATGGTTTCGAGCGATGCTGATGTTGATATTTTCATTCATGATCCCTATCTCATTCATTTGGATCATTTATATTATATATTCAACTTTAGTGAGATATTTTTGTGTACCTCAGATGTCAGAGCTTGCCACTAGATGGTATAGAAATTTTAAATTGTCATAGCAATGTTGACTTGGGAACCTCTTTTTCCCAGCTCAGAGAGAAAAGGCATTGGATAAACAGATTCACAGCCTAATTGAGCAATTAGCAGCAAAGCAGGTCAGTCTCTCTCTCTCTCTCTCTTCTGAAGGCGAGGAGTATTTTTAGCTTAATTTTCAGACTAACACAGCGGCTGAAACATCGTATTTCATTTCTATTAAAAAGAGAACTCATGTAGTATTTGATTGTTTTGCTGTTTGTCTTTTACATGAAGTATATATTTTTGTTTCTGTTGAAAATTTAATTGAAGGGAGCTTTGGCGCAACGGTAAAATCGTTATTGTATGACTAGTTGGTCATGAGTTTGAATTGTAGAAATATACTCTTGCATAATGTAAGAAGGTAAAACCTGGTATAATAAACCCGATAGTGGTCCAACATTTTTAAAATCCCACGAATAATAGGAGCTTCATGCATCGGACGTCCCTCTTTTTTCCTTTTTTTTAGTTGTTGGGGATTTTATTGGCATGACCTTTGGCATTGCTTGAAGGCACGAGCAGAAGGACTCGTCGGTATAATGTAAGATAAGGTCATATAAAATAAGACCAAACAATGGTCTGACTTTCACCGGACCCATAAATAGTTGGAGCTTTATGTACCAGGTTTTATATTTTTTGGTTGTTGGGGATTTTATTGACGACCATTGGCATTGCTTGAAGGCACAAGCAGAAGGGCTTGTCCTTGAAATCAATTTGAAGGAGAAGGAACTCGAACAACTAAACGGGCTGTGGAGGCGCCTTGAATGTGGCAATATGGAGGTTAACACTACCCGTAACCGGTTTGGACGAAGCAACTCAGGCAGTGGTTTCGGATCAGCAGATAGCGCCGATGCTCACGACAAGCTCCCGTATCACATCAGTGGGCGATTCGAAATTCTGCAGCGGCTCAGGCTCCTCAGGTCAGGTTTCGTGCTCTACATTTTATTACTTCACTTCCTTGTCTTCCTCAAGATCTCATTCTGAAGGTCATCATACATTACCCCCCCCCCCTTTTTCTTGTTTATATTTGTCCGAATTTTTTGGGAAAAAATGCATTTATTGGGTAAATATATTGTGTTGTGTTGTGGAACTTTGATTGTGTCATCTTATTCATAAATGCATATAGCTAATAAATTGACACTTTATTCTGTTCCTCTAACTTATTTTCTCAT
>JAODPA010038942.1:0-12101 GCA_025585075.1 Nepenthes mirabilis | reverse complement strand
CCCCACATTTTTTGATTCTACCAAATTTCAAGTTTTTAAACAAACAATAAATAAACATGAGAGTTTGTAGTTTGTATTGATACTTTATATCATAATGTGATAGGTTTCCCGAGCAAATAAATGGATGCTTTAACATAAAAAATTTTAAAATAGGCTCTTAAATTTTTTTTATCCGAGATCATGCACATAATAAATCAAAATAAAAACGTAAATATATAAGAATAATTCTCTAATTTATTATTTGACATTTAAACTGATACAATTTTAGCCAAAGTAAAATACTTTAGTTTTATAGATAAGAGATTTTGGCCTCTAGAGGGCAATGGCTCATTTCTTGAGATTTTATAAAGTTGAATGTTATTTAAATGATATACTCATAGTATTTTTATGTGCATACTTAATGAGATTGATTCAGGTAAACGTTCGTATTAGGAAAGCCTCGGGTCATTTTGATGCTTTTGCCGTTGATATATTATTATGATCATGATAATGATAGTGAAAATATGTAATTTTTAGGTTAAGAAAGCCTATTTAAAGAGGTCTTCAAGGCTATTTTAAAGTTGGTTGAATAATTTTTAGGTACTTATTGATCGTTTCTATTTTGATAAGTTATGATTCGTCGCTTAATAAACACTTTTCCTTCTAATGAGTTAGTGTTAGTTACTAAGAGATTGTCATCCTTTTAAAAAATTAGTATCGTTTATCAATATATCACTATCATGATGAGAAGCTAATGTCTTTTACTAAAAAAACCATTTTTGAAAATTAACTACCTCAATCACACATGTGGTTTTTGCTATGACCCCGAGTTAAACAAGTCTGAATAATTATTATTTATAAAATTTAAAATTTTAAATAATTACAATATAAACACTAACTTCCAAAAATTCAGGTGTAACCAACCGAAATACAAGACCCGACAATCTCTCTCGCACAGAATCTCACCAGACAGCCATTCCGACAAAATATGTGTGACCTACCCTACGAACATTCGTAAGGGAAATAACCAAATTAAACCCCGAACCAAGAAATCAAACATGACCAGCTCTATCTAAATCGTATGGATAAAATACTCATAAAAAATGTGGTGCACGCCGAATCCTACCCAACTCCTACAATAGATCCAAACCTTCTACTATAAAGAAGAGAAATAAAAAAACGTAAGTTGAATACTCAACAAGTATCGTCATAAACATGTATAAAACAATGCATGTAAAATCAAAGGAAGAGCTCATATAAAATCCAATAAATATCCGCATATATATTGAAACCACTGTACATCTGCAACAGATACAAATCTAAATCTAATAAATTTTGTCACATATACTGAAACACCGCACACCCACAATTGATACAAATCAAAATCCAATCTTCATATCATAATGGCTACGTTTTAGACCGGTAACTCTAAACTATCACATATCATTATCAGCTACAATTATGACTTACAACTATTGGTTATCTTTTCATTATTATTGGTTCCCAACTATATTTTAGACTTGAACCTTTCAACCATCATATATCATTGGCTCCATTAGCCCTACTATATTTTAGGCCTAAGCAATCTTGAATGGAATTTTTCATCCCAAATAACACAAAAGTTTTACCCCTTAATAGATTACGAAAACAATATGAAAATAAATATTCAATGTACGTAAAAAATATTTAATTTTAAATAAATCAAACCACAAGTATAAAATATAAAGTAATAAATAATAATATAAAGACGTAATTTTTTGTGACAAAAAAAAATCTCGCTAACCACCGCTATCGAATAAAATTTTTCGGGCTTTAACGGTCAGTGATGATATGCACTATGAAAATCAATTTCAAGATCGTGTGGTAACGACACGCTTAGCTAATCAGCTTACTCCCGTCATATGATCTCTACCAAGGAATCTCTTAGATTTGCACACGGTAACGAAATTGGACGCCTTACGGTCTTCACGTCAATCTTTCCTCACGAACAACTTGAAGAACCAATCACCACCAGAACCCCTTCTTCACAATGTCGCCAATGAAGGAAGATGGGAAGGTAGAGTTGTAATGATAAAGTGAAGGTGGTGAGAAAATTGCAACATAAGAATACAATAATATAATTGAGGTTTTTTCAATTTGAGCAAGATTAAAGTAGCAGAATATTATTTTCTCTTAAAGGAGGCACTCCAAAATGCATAAGCAAGAAGTAAGGCAAGTAAAAGAAGGAAACAATATATAAAAAAGCTCGAAAATGATGTTTAAAAAAATGCTCGTTGCCATGATGAGTGCGCCTAGGGTTTCAAAAGAAAATCGCGTGGCAGCTCAAGGGAGAAGGAGGCGAGTTTCGGGCACTGGGTTACTGGTTTTGGGGATCGAGAGCACAGCGAGCGCATGGCAGACTCTAGCCTATTGGAATTGGGGTTCAAGCGACTGGCGAACGCACGGCAGGCGCGATGCTATTGGAAATGGGGCTCGAGCGCAGATCAAGCGAACAGCAGACTCAGGACATCGAGAATGGACAACCACAGAAATAAGTTGATGCAATACTTTAATGAATACAACCCAATATCGACACACAATCTACTATGGTCACGGAATACGCCAACACAAAAATAATCTTAACAATCTTCCCCTTTGGTAATTTCGTGATAAAATTACATAAAGAAAAAAATACACATAAAAAAATACAAGAGAAGTATGGGTTCAGACACCACCAAGATAGAACCCATGTACATAAAACTTTACACCTAATAAGAACCAAAAATAATATAAAAAGTAAATTATTAGGGACACTTGAATTGCTGTGCCGAGACCGTAACTGCTGTGTCGATACTATAGTAGAGGTGCCTAGGCAACCATGGTTAATACAAATATGTATAATACAAATAGAGATAATATGTCTATAGCAACATAAAAAAATAAGACAACCAGGCATAGTAGTATATAGCAGCATAAATGGCAACAAGACTAATAAAGTCAATAAAATTTATCTTAGTAAAATGCATGAAGACAACAAGACAAAAAAAATATCACATCACAACTCCCCCTGAATAATACAAGAAAAAATGTCTCCCCCTAGCAAAAATATCATTCCCCCTAAACAGTAAATATCTCTCTCTAGCAAAAATATGGTCTCCCTCTTGTTGTCGCGAAGAGCTAAAGAGATGGGATCACTCGAAGTCAGAAGAATCGGCGGAGGACTGATGACCATAATGACGCCGCAATCGTCTAATCGCACCCTCCTAAGTAGCCAAGTGGGAGTCAAGACTCTCAAATCCGGCAAGGAGATCCAAACGTAGCTGAGACTATGAGGCATAAATCCTCTCCTGCGTGGAATAGAGACACTCAAAGTGATCGGCAAGATGAGACGTCTGGCCCATCAGTGCGGCAGAGGAAGAGGTGGAGTGCTGGGGAGGCACGGATGATCCAGGACTCAAGGGGTCAGGGTAGGACGAGGCAGAGCAAGATAGTCCACCCTCGGGTAGAAAAGAAGGCACCTCAGGGAGAGGCTCATCTAACGGCTCATAGAGATCCTCTGCGAAGCGGCGAGTATGGGACCGGCTTTGGACAAAGGTGGTGGATGTGATAGGACGTGCAAGTTGGAGAAGAAAAAGATCGAAAAAAGAAGGACCAAGTCCAACCAGCAGTAGCTAAATGAGACAACCATGGGGGGTGTTGTCATCCTTGCGTGTGGTGAAGTGGGAGAGAATGTGATAGTATAAGTAGGACGGCAAATCAATAGGCCGCCCACTTAAAAAAAATATGCAGAAAAAGAGCTTTATCAAGGGGAATGGAAAAAAAATAAAAGATTTGAAAAATATTCGTGAGCATAATGCGGCTCACGACCAGGCGCTGAGGGGAGAGAAGCAAAGTTTTGAAAGAGCGCTAATTCTACTCCATGGGTGTACCATGCAGGAATGTAGAGAGCTCATTTGGGTGTGGCCTAGAGAGTTGGGCATAGGGATATTAAATTTTTCCACATGAGGAAGTCTAAGAACCCAAGCAATCACATCCGGGGTAATTCAGAGGTGACGCCCCTGCAAGAAGGTCAAGAAGGATGTGAAATATATCTCATGAATATTTGAGTAAAATTCTTAAATGATGATGGTAGAGGGAGCAATCAAATCGGTGAGGATTGACTCCCAATGATGGTTGCTGAAAACATAAGAGATGGAATGGTTGAAAGAGTTGAGGCAGACTTCTCGTTCAAGGGTGAGTTATCGCTGAGACATATGTGAGGTAAACAGGGCCTCCACTTTGGAACTAATGAAGCAATCGGGGGCGAAGAGCCCACTCAGCCAATTGCGCTTGCTGATCGATTTGCAAGAAAAAGATTTTCGCGAACCCAACATCTAAAAGACAGACAGAAGAGAGGATAGTAAGAATACCAGAACAATATTACAGCAGAGCTACTGCTGTTTTTTTTTTTCGTGTAGGGTGTTGTGTGTGGTTAGGTGTCTGTGTGTGTACAGACGAGTGGTAGCGCCTGGCACCTAGTGGGCGCAAGGCGTGCGCCTAATGCACGTCACCAAGAAATAGGGCAACGCTTCTAGCAATGCGCGGCCATGGCAGCATGTGAGCCTTAGTGCGTGCGAGAGAGGCTGAGTTGGATCCATGGCTTGCACCGCCTAACCACGGTGAGATCAGCAAGGGTCATAGGCCAGGGAAGGCGCCATTGATGCTGGGAAGCACCAAGAAGCAGGGGAAAAGGCACGTACACAATCCATAGCTTGGCGTACCAAATCTACGCACAAACTGGTGGATTTGAAGTAAATCAGTAAGAAATCGGTGAAATCAGCTAAAATGGGAGTGACTCATGATGATTTCCAACAAAATAAGCATGGAAAGGGGGGCAACACCGCCATGAATGGCAGAAGAAGCACAGAGCTACACAACAAAGAGGAAGGAGAGAGTTACCTTAAATGGAACCCATAATAGAGAGGAAGGAAGGGGGATTTGGATGTGGGTAAGAGAGAGAGGAGGCCGGAGAGAGTGGAAAGTGACCGAGAGGAGCGAGGGCCGAAGTAGGGTTTGTGACATGCATGCTGTGCGCCGGAAGATAAAGAAGGAGCCATCGGTGCTCGAGCGAATGGAAGGCCAGCACAAGCAATTTGGCGCACGGCCTTTTTTTGTTTTAAAAAAAATTGAATAAAAGTCATTGCTCGGGAGGCGAACAAACATCGACAGCTGTTCTCAAAAATTCAAAACGCACACTATCCAACGGTTTAGTGAGGATGTCGGCCAGTTGAGTGTTGGTCGGAGTATGTTCAAGTGATGACTCATGTTTCCAGGAGCTCATGAATAAAATGATGCCGAATATTGATATGTTTGGTTTGTGAGTGCTAAATAGGATTTTTGAAAAGAATAGCACTAATATTGTCACAGTAAATGGTCATAATTTTCTGGATAATACTGTAATCAAAAAGTATTTGTTTCATCCACACGAGTTGCATACAACAACTTTCCACGGCAATATATTTAGCTTCCGCAGTAGATAAAGAGATGAAATTTTGTTTCTTACTCATCCAAGCCACCAGGTTGGAGCCGACATAAAAATATCCACCAGAGGTACTTTTTTGATCATCAACATTTCCAATCCAATCAACATCGAAATATTCAGCCAAGATGAAATTGGAGTCGTTAGAGAAGAAAATCCCATAATCAGATTTCTCATTAATGTAGCGAATGATTTGTTGAGCTGCACTTAAATGGGACTCTTTTAAGGAAACTTTTCGTCCAAATTTACACAAAAGTTTTAACCCCTTAATAAATTACGGAAGTAATACAAAAATAAATATTCAATACATGTAAAAAATATTTAAATCTAGATGAAGCAAACCACAAATATAAAGTATGAAGTAATAAATAATAATATAAAGACGTAAATTTTGGTGACAAAAAAAAACCTCGATAATCACGGCTATTGAGTAAATTACCACATATCATTATTAGTTACAATTATGGACTGCAACTCTTGACTATCTTTTTATTATTATTGGATCCCAACTATATTTTAAACCTGTAACTCTCAACTATCACATATCATTGGCTCCATTAGCCCTACTACATTTTAAGCCTATAGCTCTCAGCAATCTTGAAGGAAACTTCTCATCCGAAATTACATAAAAGTTTTACCCCTTAATAAAGTACGAAAGTAAATATTTAAATCTAAATAAAACAAACCACAAGTATAAAATATAAAGTGATAAATAATAATATAAAGGCATAATTTTTTATGACAAAAAAAAAAATCTCGATAATCACAACTATCAAGTAAAATCCTTCGAGCTTTAACGGCCAGTGATGATATGCACCATGAAAATCAACTTCAAGATCGGGTGGTAACGACACGCTAACCTAACCGGCTTACTCCTGTCACGTGATATCTACCAAAGAACCCTTTAGATTTGCACACGGTAACGAAACTAGATACCTTCCAATCTTCATGTCAATCTTCCCTCACGAACAGCTTGAAGAACCAATCACCACCGGAACCCCTTCTTCACAATGTCGCCAACGAAGGAAGATTGGAAGGTAGAGTTGTAATGGTAAAGTGAAGGTGGTGAGAAAATTGCAACATAAGAACACAATAATATAATTAAGGTTTTCTCAATTTGAGCAAGATTAAAGTAGCAAAATATTATTTTCTCTTAAAGGAGGCACTCCAAAATGCATAAGCAAGAAATAAGGCAAGTAAAAGAAGGAAAAAAATTTATAAAGAAGCTAAAAAATGGTGTTTAAAAAAATGCTCATAGCCGCAGTGAGTGCACCTAGGGTTTCAAGAGGAAATCGCATGGAAGCTCAAGGGAGAAGGAGGCGAGTTTCGGGCACAGGGTTACTGGTTTTGGGGCTCGAGAGCACAGTGAGTGTATGGCAGACGCTAGCCTATTGGAATTGGGGTTCGAGCGACTGGCGAACGTACGGTAGGCGCGATGCTATTGGAAACTGGGCTCAAGCGCAGATCAAGCGAACAACATGCTCAGGACATCGAGAACGAACAGCCATAGAAATAAGTTGATGTAATACTTTAATAAATACGACCCAATATCGACACAAGACCTACTATGGTCACGGAATATGCCAATACAAAAATGATCCTAACAATCTCCCCCTTTGGTAATTTCGTAACAAAATTATATAAAAAAATACACATAAAAATATAAGAGAAGCACGGGTTCAGACACCACCGAGATAGAATCCGTGTACATAAAAATCTACACCTAGTGAGACCAAAAATAATACAAAAAGTAAATGATTAGGGACACTTGAACTGCTATGCCGAGACTATAACTGCTATGTCGATACTATAGTAGAAGTGCCTAGGCAACCATGGTTAATACAAATAAGACAACCAAGCATAATAGTATATAGCAGCAGAAATGGCAACAAGACTAATAAAGTCAATAAAATTTATCTCAGTAAAATGCATAAAGACAACAAGACAAAAAAAATATCACATCATAACTCCCCCTGAATAATACAAGAAAAAATGTCTCCCCCTAGCAAAAATACCATTCACCCTAAACAGTAAATATCTCCCTTTAGCAAAAATATGGTCTCCATCTTGTTGTCACGAAGAGCCAAAGAAAGGGGATCACTCAAAATTAGAAGAATCATCGAAGAACTGATGACCATAATGACACCGCAACCGTCTAATCGCACCCTCCTGAGTAGCCAAGCAGGAGTCAAGATGCTCAAATCCGGCAAGAAGATCCGAACGCAGCTGAGACTATGAGGCATAAATCCTCTCCTACGTGGAATAGAGACGCTTAAAGCGATCGGCAAGATGAGACGTCTAGCCCATCAGTGCAGCAGAGGAAGAGGTGGAGTGCCGGGGAGACATGGACGATCCAGGACCCGATGGGTTAGGGTAGGACGAGGAAGAGCAAGATGGTCCATCATCGGGCAGAAAAGAAGGCACCTTAGGGAGAGGCTCATCTAACGGCTCATGGGTATCCTCTGCGAAGCGGTGAGTATGGGACCGGCTCTGGACAAAGGTGGTGGATGTGATAGGACGTGCAAGTTGGAGACGGAAAAGATCGAAAAAAGGAAGACCAAGTCCAGCCAGTAGCCGCTAAATGAGACAACCATGGGGGGTGTTGTCATCCTTGCGTGTAGTGAAGTGGGAGAGAATTGTGAGAGTATAAGTGGGACGGCAAATCAATAGGCTCCTCATTAGAAAAGAATATGCAAAAAAAGAGCTTTATCGAGGGGAATGGAGAAAAAATAAAAGATGAAAAAATGTTCGTGAGCATAATACGGCTCACGATCGATCGCTGGGGGGAGAGAAGCAAAGTTTTGAAAGAACGCTCATTCCACTCCATGGGTGCATCATGCAGGAATGTAGCGAGCTCACTTGGGTGTGGCCTGGAGAGTTAGACGTAAGGATAGTCAAAATTTTCCACACGAGGAAGTCCAAGAACCTGAGTAATCACATCCGGGGTAATCTGGAGGTGATGCCATCGCAGGAAGGTCGAGAAGGATGTGAGAGATATCTCATGAATATTTTAGTAAAATTCTTGAATGATGATAGCAGATGGAGAAATCAAATCGGTGAGAACCGGCTCGCAATGATGGTCGGTGAAGATAGAAGAGATGGAATGGTCGAAAGAGGTAAGGCAGACTTCCCGTTCAAGGGTGAGTTGCCGCTGAGACATATGTGTGGTAAATAAGGCCTCTGCCTTGGAACTAATGAAGCGAACGGGGGCGGAGAGCCCACTTGGCCGATTGCGCTTGCCGATCGATTTGCAAGAAAAAGATTTTCGCGGACCCAATATCTAAAGACAGACAAAAGAGTGGACAGTAAGAATACCAGAACAATATTACACCAGAGCTACCGCTATTTTTTTTTTTTCGTGTAGGGTGTTGTGTGTGGTTAGGTGTGTGTGTGTGTGTGTACAGACGAGTGGCAGCGCCTGGCACAAGGCGTGCGCCTAATGTACGTCACCCGAAAATAGTGCAACGCTTCTAGTAATGCGCGGCCATGGCAGCATGTGAGCCTTAGTGCATGCGAGAGAGGAATTGGGGTGAAATCAACTAAAATGGGGGTGACTTATGACAATTTCCAGCAAAATAAGCATGGGAAGAGGGGCAACGCCGCCATGAACGGCGGAAGAAGCATAGAGCTACACAACAAAGAGGAAGAAGAGAATTACCTCAAGTGGCACCCATAATTGAGAGGAATGAAGGCTGATCTGGATGTGGGTGAGAGAGAGAGGAGGCCGGAGAGAGTGAAAAGTGACCGAGAGGAGCGAGGGCCTAAGTAGGGTTTGCGACATGCACGCTGCGTGCTGGAAGATAAAGAAGGAGCCATCGGTGCTCGAGCGTATGGAAGGCCAGCACAAGCAATTTGGCACACAGTCTTTTTTTGTTAAAAAAAAATGATTAAAAGTCATTCCTCGAGAGATGAACAAATATCGACAACAGTTCTCAAAAATTCAAAACACACACTATCCAAGGGTTTAGTGAGGATGTCGGCCAGTTGAGTGTTGGTCGGAGTATGTTCAAGTGAGATGACTCAAGTTTTCACAAGCTCATGAATGAAATGATACCAAATCTCAATATGTTTAGTTTGTGAGTGCTAAACAGGATTTTTGAAAATAATAGCACTAGTATTGTCACAGTAAATGGTGATAATTTTCTAGACAATACCGTAATTAAGAAGCATTTGTTTCATTCACAGGAGTTGCATACAGCAATTTTCCACGGCAATGTATTTAGCTTCTGCAGTAGACAAAGAGATGAAATTTTGTTTCTTACTCATCCAAACCACCAGGTTAGAGCCAACATAAAAATATCCACCGGAGGTACTTTTTCAATCATCAATATTTCCAACCCAATCGGTATCGGAATATCCAGCCAAGGCGAAATTAGAGTAGTTAGAGAAGAAAATCCCATAATCAGATGTCTCATTGATGTAACGAATGATACGCTTAGCTGCAATTAAAGGGGACTCTTTTAAGGAAACTTTTCGTCCAAAATTACACAAAAGTTTCAACCCCTTAATAAATTACGGAAGCAATACGAAAATAAATATTCAATACACGTAAAGAATATTTAAATCTAGATAAAGCAAACCACAAGTATAAAGTATGAAGTAATAAATAATAATATAAAGACGTAAATTTTGATGACGAAGGAAAACCTCAATAACCACAACTATCGAGTAAGACCATATGGATTTTAACGGTCAGGGAAGATATACACTATAAAAATCAACTTATAGACCGAGTGGTAATGACGTGCTAACCTAGCCGACTTATTTTCGTCACGTGACTCTACCAAGAAACTCCTTAAATTTACCCACGGTAACAAAATCGGATGTTTTTTAGTCTTTACGTCAATCTTTCTTCACGAACTGCTTGAAGAACCAATCATCACCGAAACCCATTCTTCACAATGTCGCCAACGAAGGAAGATGGGAAGGTAGAGTTGCAATGGTAAAGTAAAAGTGGTGAGAAAACTGTAATATAATATAATAATATAATTAAGATTTTCTCAACTTGAGCAAGATTAAAATAGTAGAATATTATTTTCTTTCAAAGGGGGCGCCCAAAATGCATAAGCAAGAAGTATGGCAAGTAAAAGAAGGAAGAAATATATAAAAAAGCTCGAAAAAGACGTTTAAAAAAATGACCGTTGCTGCGGTACTCAAGTGCGGCTCGAGCGCACGACGAGCGCGCCTAGGGTTTCAAGACGAAATTGTATGGGCGCTCGAGCGAGAAAGAGGTGAGCTTCGGGTGCAGGGTTACTGGTTTTGGGACTCGAGTGCACAGCGAGCGCACGGTAGGTGCCAGGCTACTGAAATCAGGGCTCAAGCGACTGGCGAGCACATAACCGGCACGATGCTACTGGAAACTGGGCTCGAGCGCAAATCAGGTGAACAACAGACTCAAGACACTGGGAACGAACAATCACGAAAATAAGTTGATACAACACTTCATTGAATACAACTCAATATCGACACACGACCTAATATGATTACGGAATATGTCAACATAAAAATGGTCCTAGGACATCTCATTATCATTATTAGCTACAGTTTCTGCCTATAACTCTTGGCCAACTTAATATCATTATCGGCTACATTTTAGGCCTACAACTCTCGGCCATCTAATATCTAATATCGGCTACATTTTAGACTTACAACTCTCGGCCATCTAATATCTAATATCAGCTACATTTTAGGCCTATAACTCTCAACCATCTAATATCTAATATCGGTTATATTTTAGGCCTATAACTTTTGACCATTTTTTTTTGTTTTTGTCAGATCACATATCGACCAAGCAGGGCCTCGAACCGCCGTGGTCCACACATATATTAACCCCACTAGGGTCTCAAACTTTTCTGTTCCCACACGCATATCGACCTACCAAAGTCTTAGACCACCATGTTCCCACACATACACCAACCCACCAAGTCTCGGAGTCTACCCATTTTCATACAAACAAGCTTATACAAAATATACATATAAAACATATCAAATATTGAAATAAACTAGAGATAAGGCAAGTGGATACTTACTTCGACTATATATTAAGCAGATTTGTCAAAAGGATATTCTAAAATACTCGAACCATGTGCCTCTCTCTCCTTAAACACGTGTGCCCTTCTCTCTCTCCTCCTCTCTCCTGCCACAAACTCTCGCGCCTCTGCCTCTCTTTCTTTTTTGCCCTGCGCGCACTTCTGCTTTCCCCTTCGGCGACGATGATGACAGCGACAAAGACACATACAAACACCATCGATAATTTCCTCTCTCTCTCTCTACCATGCCTCATTTACCCAATCTATAAAAATTTCATCTGCTTTCCTCAAAATGGATACATGCATGCACAAAATCAGTATTAACAAAAAGAAATGAAGGATTTACTAGCATCAATTTCATACTTCTCCTCCAACAATGGCAGCGGCCACTCCTTATAACTCGCAATTTTCTTCCTCCACTCACACCACTGCACATATTAGAGGGTAAATCACTAAGAGGGCTTCGTTGGCTTCTGATCCTGGCATCCGTTCCTCCGGCTGGTGATTGCTACAACTCCCCGTGCCACCATCCCCTGTGCAAAATCCTCCTCTCTTCTCTCCTTTTTCTCTTATTTTCTTTTCTCTTTTTCCTTCCT
>JAODPA010038931.1:0-36261 GCA_025585075.1 Nepenthes mirabilis | reverse complement strand
CAAATCAAACGAAATTTGCACATCAAACGACAAAATCGGAGTTATACATTAACATATATATATGCATAAACTATAAATATACTCAAGAAATTATGAGGAAAACACATAAATCATAACAAACCTTCGAGAATGGGGGTTTTCGAACATAAATAACAAAATGAAGATATTTAATGCTACAAAAACAGCAAACAAAGTTGGAGCTACATTTTCCTTAGCCTGATCTACCTTATTTTTAGCCGGATCAGAGCAGAACGGCTAGATTTCTTCTCTTTCATCCCCTTTCTCTCTTTTCACCAGCTGCTCCTTCGCTGGAATGCTAAAATGGTTGAAAGAAAAATGCGTGTAGCTTTTAAAAGCGGGTCAAGCGCTCGAGCGGTACTCGAGCGCCAACTAGGCACTATGTTGATTTCTCACCCCTTGCTCGAGCACTGTCTGAGCGCCACTCAGGCATAGTGGTTTTGTTATTTGGGCTCGGGTGGAGCCTCGAGCGACCCATTCTGCTAATTGGGCCCCAGTGTTGCCTCGGGCACCATTCGAGTGCAAATGCCCGGGGCCTGATTCCGCCTCTAAATTTAATTTTTTCTACATTTTTCCTTAATCTAATTTCCTTAAACATACTTATATTAACTCAATTGCTAGGAATTATCATGGTTTAAAACCGAGACCTCACAACGATGGACAACACTTCTACGCTTTGTGCCATCACCGCAAACTTTTGATTTAAGGTATTAGGCTCGTTAACTGTCTGACCCATGGGATAAGGGCAATCCCCAATCACGCGGTCAAACTATGCACACTTGAAATATGCTCCTAAAAATCCTATCGAAACAAGATATTCATTCATAAAGTATCCATGACTATATTCTACGATATTTCTTTATCCTCGAGACCCCATGATTCCTTTTACATCAACCACCCGAGGTCGACTTCACCTCCTATCTGACAAGGGGCAACATTACCTTATCCACTTCTGAACATTGGATAACCACAACATCATCTTAATTCTCGGGATCCATATCCAATCTTCTATAGAATCTGAGTCACCTAAAAGTTTAGACACTTAAGCATTTCCAAATCGATTATAAATCGGCATCCTAGGACTCGTTACACTAGAATTGACTCTAAATTATTCTATCTTCAAGCCATCGATTTCACCCAATCCATCATGCTTGATCATTTTACTCAAACATTCCTTCTTAACAAATTATTACCCTAAGGACCTCAATCTAGAGCCGATCAAGCCTAAATTTCAAACCAAAACCAATTAACGTAGGTATCGAATCAACACCAATCAACTCAAATACTAAATTGGCACTAATCGAATTTAAACCTCAAGATGCTTCCCTACAGCTCCTCTCAACCCCATCATCGACCATTACCATGAGTAGGCCTTCGCATAGGAGCCATTGTGGCTACTAATACCCATTTGAAGGTAACGCAATACTGGTTAGGTCACGCTTCAAACACTAACGATAACCTTATAAGTTAGACAACCGGACTCATTTTCTATCTTTGACTTAGTTCAAGCCTAAACTAGTCAACCAAGATAACTAGATCTATCAAATCTAACTTAATTATCCTATGCATACGTCTACTTCTCTAATCAATCTTAATATATCCTAAACTTTCACATACGATTCAAATCGAACTAAAGGTATCACTTTTTTCTGATACAAATTGTAACGTAACGGGTCATAATCCACTGATGACCTCCATTAGTAATCAAATTTAACCAAATTAAACTAATATACAATTGATTTATTACATAAATTTCTACAAAAAATTCGGTAGAGTTTTCTCTAAAAATGGACGAAAACCATACATACAACCTGGTTAAATCAAACCTGTATAAAGCATATAAATATCCATACATCAAAAGTTTAACTACAACACGTACACGGGATTAACATCACGTGCCATTCATCGATGGCTCCGACATCGCGATCTCAATTATTATGTTGCATCTAAATAGAGATACCATCTAGGAGCCTAAATAAATCCAAAAACAAAAATGCGGAAGCAGAACTACATCCACAAACAATCTACGAAAGCATAACAATGATCTATAACAACATATAACAAATCATGTCACAATTTAATATATAACATTAATCTAACTTAACTATTTACATTCCATTGCATTAAACATATCCTAATTTACATGTCTCCGAGTCCAGCAAATCTCCTCTCCTTACTCTATTTAAATCAAGCGTCAGTTCGTGGATCTCATCTAGAAGGAAGAAGAAGTAATGTGAGTTAACAGCTTAGCAAATACATCATATATAAGGCAGTAAATAATAAAAGAAAAGTTAAGCAAAAAAAAAATATATGAGCACGAAGGAGATGCATGAACAAGATCTTGGTCAAATATGCTTGGGATACAATTTATTTCTTTCTTTGGGATATAATTGACGTATAATTATTTATCTTTGCGTACCCGAACTAGTAGACCCTACGAGCCAAGAAAGCGAATAATCGAGAATAGATTGTATTTACTCCACACAATCTAAGGCCAAAGGTTTTCCTCCTTATTTACATCCTGATGACAAGATGATCAAAAATCAAATCCTCCTTATTTACATTCCGAGGGCAGGATGATCAAAAGTCAAATTTCTCCATAGTAATGCCCCGAGGAAGGCGGGTCACATATCACGCTATGGACAGAATTATCCTCAATTGCCACTGTAATATCCTAAGATATGTCAAAAGCATCACCCTCTACAATATGCAGTTAGGACAAATCCTTAAGCCTCTACTATCATACTAGTGGCATGACTAAAGATATTACCCTTCAAATATAAATCCGTGGTCCTAATTTCATTATTTCTTATTTTTTTAAGGGAAGATTTATCAAATATCTTTTATAAATATCTCCATCGGGAGAACAAATCCATCATATACCCAAATTAGAGAATTTTCCTCCAAATATTCATATACTTTTTATCTTATTTTTGGATTTAAATCTTTTTATGATTTAACTTTATGTACAAATATCATAAACATAGAG
The DNA here is from genome assembly GCA_025585075.1 of Nepenthes mirabilis. NCBI lineage: Eukaryota > Viridiplantae > Streptophyta > Magnoliopsida > Caryophyllales > Nepenthaceae > Nepenthes > Nepenthes mirabilis. Next base: position 33,254 of record JAODPA010038931.1, on the reverse strand, counting down.
AAGACTGGGAATTCTTACCATCAAGAAGCAATTTGACTTTAAGGGCTTTTGAACTCGAATTGCCTTCACAAATGTGCATATCATAACTTCCAGATTATGTAACTGAACTTGTACAGATATATATCACTTAATCAACAATTAAAAAAGGTGAAATTATGTAAAATAGTGTTCAATGGCCTTGGGTGAATAGTGCACGTAGACAGTGCCCGGTTGCGCATATCGGATAATTCACGAAATTTTGGGCATTCATTAGGTAAATTATCAAATTCAAGATATGGGTAATTATAATCTTAAGTCAATTTATATGTCAAACTCAACATAAAGGCTTAAACGGTGTCCGAGTGGGGGTCTAGGGTTTTTGTGAACGGAAATTCACATAAAACTACCAAATCAGGTATCCAATCAATAAATTGACTTATATAAAATATAGGTAATGATAATATACTCTCAATTTATGTAAAAGTCCCAAAAATAAGGGGCTGGAACCACCCGGACACGGGGTCAGGGTTTACATACAAAAATCGGTATAAATTCTCAAATTTTGATATGAAATTCATATATATACATAATCAAACTATGAGCATCATAATTTCATACATGGGTTGGGTATAAGGATAATAATACCCGAAGGAGATTGATTGAAAATCAAAAAGAATGGAAGAAAAGGGTATGAGTGTACTAACCTTGACCCAATCTATGATTTCTCTAACTGGCTTTAAGCCGGAATCAAACTCGAGAACCTCTATTTCCTCCTACTCTCTCTTCTCCTTCGGCCCTCTCTCTCTCTCTTTCTCTGTGCGAAAACAAACTTAAAATACCCTCGATATGTTTTTATATGCGTAATGGCGCTTGAGCAGTGCTCTAGTACTCATCGCGTGAGCATTGAGCGTGCCATTCTATTTTTTACACCGTCGGCGCTCCTCGGGGACCAGATTCTGTTTTCTTGCCCGAGTGGCACCTCGAGCGCTGGTCGGGTGCGGGTCAAGCCTGCTTCAAGCCTGTAGCAAGTCTTCTTCATTTTTTTGTCGTCCAAGACCTGTTTCAACCCTTTTAATCTAATATTTCACATTCTTGGACTTTAATTTTGATTATATTAGCTTAATAAATCAAATTTATCATAATTTAAAACTTAAAATCTTATTCACAGATTAACATTTCATGATTTATAACTTCGGTTCCTGATTTTGCCGATTTCGAATCTTTGGACTTTTCAATTCAATTCCTCCCATATCCTTTGACCTCGATTTACTTATTTTAAATTAACTGCCTCCCAATTACTATATTTTGGAATCTCACTTCTTGGAGGTGCATTAGGAATAGAAGAAACCTCCAGTCTCCATTCGTTTTAACCATATCCTGAAAATAGGTACCTTACAAGAGTCGTCGGGTATGTGTGACGGACCGGATCATTTTTCCTCTAATGATATCTGTCAATATTCGTACTAAAGGTGACGAACAAGAGCTCTTACTGGCTACCATTCTCATCTGTCCTTTTTCAAATGCAATTAGTAATGAAACGAATAGAGATAATCATTCATAATTATAATAAAAGTGTACACAGGATCCAAACCGGCCGAAACTCTTAAGTCAGCCTCATTTTGACTAGCCAAGATTCTTGGTCGATCAACTATAGCGTGAAACTAAAAAAAAATATATGAGATGCTACTAGGAATCAAAATTTTCTTAAACCATAAAATTCAGCGGAAGTATACAAATATCCTTTACTTTACACAGCGGAATCTTTTATACAAAAGTCTCCAAATGACCAAAATTCATCAAGGTCGATCATTAACACTATATGAATCTAGATCGGTCTTCCAGTCAAAATGGTCCGTCTTGCCCTACTATTTCTCTTCCGACATGATCTCTTGCCTGTTTAAAGTAAGAAAATAGCAAAGAGTGATCCATATACTCAATAAGATACCATAAAACAAGGACATGCAAATTTTTCATATAAAAAAAAACACACACACACACACATATATATATATATTGAGATCCTCCGAAAGACTTCGAAGCCAAATATGTATATGAACAATGCAAAATCATGAAACGATGCATGAACATAAATTGGTGAACAAAATCTTGTCTTTGCTTATTTTATCTTTTTCTTTGGTTACTTCTTTCATTTATATTAGTCAGAAAATATGCTGAAAACCATAAAATAGCTCAAAACTTACTTATCCTTTTATTCATCTTAAGGGACCAAGACTAGTAGGCCCTATCTATAAAGGTACGAATAATCGAGAATAGATTGTATTCACTTCGTATAATCAAATGTCTTGGTTCTTAGTCCTTCCTTATTTACATCGTAAAGGCAGGATGATCATAATTTCCTCCTTATTTACATCTCAAGGATCAAGATGATCTCAAATTCTTAATTCTTGCCCTTCATAGTAACGTCCCGAGAAATGCGGACTATATATCACTCTGTGGATGGAGTTATCCTCGATTACCACTGTAATATCCTAAAGCATGCCATACAACATTACCCGCTAAATGATAATTCTTAGTCCGATTTCTTATAAATTTTAATTTAACTCAGGGAGCTCTAACTTCTTGTTCCTTACTATCTTTAAATAGGAAACGCTTCACTTCACATGATTAAGCCTTCAGATAGCCTTAGGATTCTTGGCAAATTTCAAACTAAATATCTTTTAACAAGATTTTTGGATAAAGTTATCCGATGGACTTAAATAATTCATAGCATAATATTTTCACTCCATTACTTTAAAATTTACAAAATTATACCTTCATATTTCAAGTATAATCTTCAGAGAAATATTCGTAATAAAATTTGGACATTAAACACAAGATAGACAGCAAAATCGAATTCATAAATCATGATCTTCATGCTTTAAACATGCATACTAATTCATGAAATTATGAGAAAATTGATAAATATGAAATATTTTATAACAAATTGAATAATACTCATAAGCATTAACAAGGAAAGATGAAACTTAGGGTACACTTGCCTACAAATTGCTCATCAATTTTCCTTACTCATTCTGGCTTGGGGTTTCTTTCGTCACTTCTTCTCTGGCGTTTCCTTTGCCTCCTTTGTCTCCTTTGTGCCCCTTCTCCAGATTTTCTAAACTTTACTCCCTAACACTCAGATCCTGTGTTCTCAGATCACTTCCATGATTTTAAATGATGTCTCTAAGGAATGTTCTAATAAAATCATTCTAATCCTCGGCACTTGATTCATTTCTCTAAAATTTTAAACCGAAATTTCGTCAAAAGGCTAAATTTTTATTCATCCCCAATAACTCATTTTAATCCCACACTAAATTCATCAGTTACTGATACATGGAAGTGAGAAACATCTTCATAATCCATTATATTCAGAGACTAAACAATCCTATCAGCTACCTCTCCGGCTTACTATGAAATCTCAAACAAACTAATAAGCCTCAACCTTGCTTTTTCTCCAATTTTGAAAATGGTCATCCACCTTGAACCTCAAATCAGATCTTGAAATCTATGGGTCCACATACTTCTGCTGTGCTATTCTAATTAACCATTTACTAATACCTCAAAAATCTACTTGTGATTTATATCTATCAGCCATTTAGCATAGTATCAATTGACCTAAGAAAATCCTAAGGTTATTGATACAATTACTGCCAAGTCTATAATCTCTAAATTCATCTGGGATATAAACTCCAAATGTCAAAATAATGCTCAAGCTAAGTGCCAAAGTTTACTCCCGGAGCCGTCATTGCAAAACTTCAATTTCAAGAATTTAACTTCTTCAGACTAACATCAAAACTTGCAATCATAGTTCTTATGCAAAACCATTCATTTTCATGACTGCATGATCAAGTTCTATCAGCGAATGAACTTCCTCAAGCCTTCTTGATCAAATTAAACAATTTTAGATAATTAATACCTCTAAATCCCCCTGGCAACCACCCAAACATACTTCATTAATATAATCCCAAATTTTTTTTTCTTGAAGTATTACAACCAACCATAAATTGACTTGATCAATCAGGGATCAATTCAATTGATTTTGTCGATAATTAACCTTCATCTCTTGAAAACTCTTCTTGTATTTATTATTCTAACAGACACTGATCGCTTCCAATTAAATTTTCCATGGATACCACCATCCTCGAGGAACCGTCAACAAATTTCTTATCAAATTGCTTATCAAATTCAACTAGATATAAGAAAAATCATGCACCTCTGGGACATCAATCTAATCTTTCCTAGTTTAATCATTGCTTTAATCTTTTATAGATCTCACAGCTATATCATAAAAAGACAACATACCAAAAATGACATTCCTTCCAACCAACTCGCATCTTTATCTAAATGCTACCTTAGACACATGCCCTAATTCGTCCTTAACATTACTACAAATGCAGATTTATTTTAAGAAACATGCCCAAATACGTCTTCCATAACTACGATGAGTGGGTCATCCTTCGTCCTGAAACAAAACCATAAGGGCTTCCTATTTCAACTTTCATAACTCCCACACTTCGAATGTGATTCCGCTTCCCAACCTAGGAGTACGACATTTCCATTACATCAAGCATTCGAGCCTACTCATAACCTCTCCGACAGAGACTTCCAACTGGCAATTCCAAACTACGGGGGAGTAAATCTAACTAGGGATTCCTCTTCCACTTAACCCAAAGGCATCTATCCACATATGACGCAAGAAGACATACTCCTAGATTTTTCTCAAAATATTGGGATCCACCCATTTCTACAATCCCCAAACCCAAAGATTCACAAGACTTCAATTCCCTCCAAAAGCAGTATCCATAAATTCTCAAGGAAAAAATCTCATCGCAAAATCTCACCATGGCAATACAATTTTGAATCAAAAACTCCTCCCCCATTTATACCGAGGGTAGCCACCTATTTGGGATTCAAAAATAACAAGATCCTAACCTTTCGAAAGAAATTGCTACCATCAAGGTGGCCTCGCACCTATTTTACATTCCTTCAATAAACATACGGCTGACTACTTTCCACAATTTGTAACACCCACAAAAGAACGCACATATAAACTACGAAAAAATCTAGAATTTATTGGGTGGATGTAACATAATATGAATTATAGAAAAAAGAACACACGAATCCCAACTCAAATAAAACAGAGATCAACCTCTTCAAGTAAGAAAATACCTTCATCCATGCTCGGTGGTGCTTCAGCATCCTGAACTATCACTGTAAGTGCTTTAACTGCTGCTAGTCTCCTTGGTAGGGGACAATTCTTGGCCAGGTGGCCCTATTGACTACAATTAAAATAGGCCCCCGTTGCTTTAAAACAAGTCATGCCTAGATGCCTCCTCCAACATTGCACACAATCCACCTTAGACTCTTGAGAACCAGTCACTGATTGAACCTCTGTGATGTTCTCTCCCTTATCTTCCATTTTCACCTTTTTGGATGGCCCTAGGGGTCATACATTTGATCCTGTGCTAAAACTCATTCTACTAGCAGCTCTCTTAGTGAAGAACTTTTGTGTCTCCAATTCCTCTTCATAAATCAAGGCCCGATCAAAAATATCAGCATGCGTTTGGAGCTTGTGAGTCGACAATTGCCTTCTGATATCGTCCCTCAATCCTTGTTGAAATTTCTTCGCTTTTCTAAGTTCATCCTCCACAAAATATGGTGAATATCGAGATAACTCAGTAAATTTCACGGCATACTCTGCTACAGTCAGGTTTCCTTACCGAAGTTGTATAAATTCTTACTCCTTATCCTAAAGATTGGATGGGAAATGCTTTTTTATAAAGACTACTTCGAACATTTCCCATGCAATCTCCTTATTAGGCACACCTAACACCCTCTTTTTCATGCCCCACCAACTATCGGCCTCACCCTCCAACTTATACACTGCAAACATGACCTTTTCTCGGTCGGAACACTGAATCACCTCAAAGATCTTTTTCATCCTTTGGATCCAAATATCCGCCTTCATCGGATTAGGTTCACCTAGAAATTCAGGTGCTCTCTCCATCGTGAACCTATTATACATAGTCGGAGCAAAATTTACTAGAACTGGCTCAAGTGTAGGGACCAGAGCCATATAATGCTGCTCTATCGATTCAACAATATTCGTCATCCTTTCCAACAAATTCACATACTTGCCTTCTCATTCGTGGGGGTTACTGGCACCTCCGTAGTTATTTCTTCTACTTCTTCTACTAGCCATCCTAGGTCCTATAACCAAAAACAATCATAGTATTAGCCTACCTCAAATAATTAGATCAAAGGGAGAGGTTAAAATAAATCAGTGCTATCCAGAATAAAATTCTTAATGCCAACCCTTAGCCATTCCCTCTAACCCTAACTATTCTTATCTTTCCTCAATTTAAAACGGTTCAACCTGAACCTTCAACTCAAATCAATTAGCCTAGGCCTAAAATCAATATCACTCCACTTAATCACAAAATCGCGGCCTATTTCTGGCCTAACTTACGCTAGCTAGGATACCTAGGACGTAATCATCCTATATCTATCCCTACTTATTCAATCAATCATAATTGATTCCTACGCTTTCACAAACGATTCAAATTATTCTCAAGGCATCTCTTTTCTCTGATACTAATTATGACGGAATGGATCTCTATCCTCTAAAGACCTTCCGTCAATAAACAAACAAAACTAATATCCATAAAATCTGCAGAAATTTTGATATAGTTTTCTCTACAATTGGACGAAAATAAAAAATATAACCTGTTAAAATAACCTGTATAGGTACATAAATATCCAAAGATTTCACAAATTTACTCCACATCACATCTACAACACAACACAAGATCCATAATAGTCATATTATCCATGGCTCCAATACAGTACTCCTAAACTACCGTATTTGATCTAAGAGAGATGCCATCTAGGATCATAACAATCTAAACATCAAAATAGTACAGAAGCGACTAAATCCATATGTTAACTTGTAGAAGCAAGAACAATGCATCCAACATAATATTGTGGTATTTTACATTATCATAATCTACAACGTTCATCTCAAAATACTAGCTATATACATCCAAAATTCTTCAAATCACCAGAATCTTCCAAGTTCTTTAAAACTCACAAGCTTTTCTTCTTCTAACTAGTTTTGACTTCGATTCTTATCAAGTTTCTGCATATCTGGAGGAAAAAATAGAAAGCAATGAGTAAGTTAACAGCTCAACAAATGTATCCAAAATCGTAAATATATATATATATATATCATGTAAACATGCACATATTGAATGACAAATAAACATACAAGAAATTCAAGAATCAAATACGTTTACGGGCGAGGCATAAATATGAAAACAATATATAACCATATGAAAACTTCTTGTTTCTAAAAACTTGGATTAAAAACATAAATTCTTCATTTATTCTAAGCTCAGGGTCCTTATCTAAAAATAATTCAATCATAATTCCTTAGTTCTAGGTTCAAGGTTCATCTAATTTAACTTCTCATTTAAAACTACTATTCTCCATACTTTACATCCCGAGGCGGGATAGCTCATTTCATTTCAATCATTATTATCCTTCCTACATTCCATCCGGAGGTAGGATGGCTCTTTTTAACTTAATTATTATCCTCCATACTTTACATCTTAAGAATAGGATAATCCTTTATGATTTAACTATTATTACTCTCCATACTTTACATTCCGAGGACAGGATGCTTATTCTTTAGCTTAATCGTTATCCTCCATACTTTACATCCCGAGGACAGGATGATTTCTTATTTAGTTTAACTATTTTCCTCTATATTTTGCATTTTGAGGATAGGATGATTCTTTTAGGCCCAATTTCTATTATTATTACTTAACTGGAGGTATCCTTGTCCTTATTTCCCAAATCGAAACTTATCCAGCCTCAAAAATTATTCTAATTCATACATTTTAAACCTTCACTTAACCAAAAAGCTTCTTGATAACTTAATGGTACAATTTCAGATAAAATTTTTAAGTAGAAAATGTCATATAAGCCTCATCGAACCTCCAATTAACACTTAAATCTCTAAATTTAAGATTTTCAATCACCAAATCCTTAATTTTTGTCCTAGGGTTCCATACGAAGCTTCCGGACATAAATCAAACACAAAACATATACCAAACGGTGAAATCAAAGCCATAAACCTTGATAATTATATACAAATACCAAATCTATCCATATTTGCCACCATAATATCACTAATTTCGAGTTAGGGTTTAGAGTAAATTATCCGGACACAAATCGAACACAAAACATATATTAAACAATGAAATCAAAACCATACACTATCATATTTATGCAAAAATATAAAATATATCCAATAAATCATGAGAACATGCATAATTTTCGAGCTAGGGTTTGAGGTAAGCGATCTGGACATAAATCAAATACAAAACATGAGCTAAACCACGAAATCATAGTTATAAGTCACAATATATATACATAAACATGAAATCTATCTGAACACTTAAGAGAAACATGCTTCATTTACATTAATTATGGAGGAAGAAGAGTTTAGAGTATAAATACCAATTTAGAGATATTAAAAAGCGGTAAAAACAAAGAATAACGTTCGAGGCACACTTGCCTTCACCCGATTTACCGTTTTCCTTACTTTGATCAGATGGAAATTTGTGGAGAATCCTTCCTTTTCTCTTTTCCTTCCCTTCCTTTGTGCTCTGTCATTCGTGGCCCTAACTCCATTCCCCTTCCTTTTTATAACAAAAACGAAAGCAGATCAATAGGAAAAAATCGGGCGCTCTCGAGCGCCCAGTGAGCACACTCTTGCGGGAAATCAGTGCCTTCCACCTCGCTCGAGCGTGTGGCGAGCGAGCCTCCTCTCGAAGTAATCTGATTTTTGCGCTTGTTGCTGGGCTTGAGCCAGCAACAAGCCCAATGATGCTGTTTGTTGAACTAAGGCAATTTTTCTCTTTTTTAAAATTTTTCTTATCCCAAACTTAATTTACCAAGTTGATTACTAGAATTACTTATATTTTGGGAACTCAGACCAGACAATTCTCCCCCACTTACGAAAATTTTATCCTCAAAATTTAATGAACTCTGAATTTTTCTTAATCAAAGGAACCTTCCAAGTGTTTCCAAATCACTTTCAGGTTAAAATGGTTATTCTGAGACCTTAAACCTCCAAACTGTCCTAATCCTTATTACCTGATGTGTCCCATTTAAGGTCTAAATCCACTAAGCTCGAAGGTAATCCCCAATTTGTTAACTATTTTTCAACTTAGTTCTAAACATTAAACGAGCAAAACGCCTTACTTCCTTTCATACTAAACCTCGAGATTAGGCATTTCCTCTGAATTTCAAATTAAACCTCAAAATGTATAAGGGTTCATCATTCTTCCACTGCGTGCTCTCATCAATCATCAAACTCAAATCATCTGATTACAATTTACAACCACGACTTTGACCTAACACCCAATTCTTTTATAAAGCTTAGCTAGGATTCTGACATGAATCTCAAGCCATAATTAGACCTCAAAAGCAGAATACTTTACATTCTCATCATTTTGTAGGCATGTCATCGAACCGACATTTCCATGTGATACACATTCCCTTTCGAACACCCAATTACGCGGTAGCCATGATTAAAACTAATTTTAAGATATCCAAATAACAAAAATAATTCTCACAAATCCTCAATTCACAACAAAACTAGAAATCCTAACTGATACAGTTTCATATCGTTACCCAAAATCTCAAGACCTTAACAATTAACAACCCCAAGATCTTAGACCCCTATACTAAGCAACCTTAGGTCTTGTTGGCGTACCGATGACCCAACTGATTAGACCTGATATGTCTTCCATAACTACGATGAGTGGGTCATCCTTTGTCCTGAAACAACACCATAAGGGCTTCCTATTTCAAATTTCATAACTCCCACACTTCGAATGTGATGCCGGTTCCCAACCTAGGAGTACGACATTTCCATTACCTCAAGCATTCGAGCCTACTCATAATCTCTCCAATAGAGGCTTTCAATTGGCAATTCCAAACTATGGGAGAGTAACTCTAACTAGGGATTCCTCTCCCACTTAACCCAAAAGCATCTATCCATATATGACGCAAGAAGACATACTCCTAGATTTTTCTCAAAATATTGGGATCCACCCATTTTTACAATCCCCAAACCCTAAGATTTGCAAGACCACAATTCCCTCCAAAAGCAGTATCCATAAATCCTCAAGGCAAAAATGTCATCGCAAAATCTCACCACGGCGATACAATTTTGAATCAAAAACTCCTCCCCCACTTTTACCGAGGGTAGCCACCTATTTCGGATCCAAAAATAACAAGATCCTAACCTTTCCCAAGAAATTGCTACCATTAAGGTGGCCTCGCACCTATATTACATTCCTTCCTTCAATAAACATATGGCTAACTACTTTCCACAATTCGCAACACCCACAAAAGAACGCATATATAAACAAGAGAATAATCTAAAATTTACTGGGTGGATGTAACATAATATGCATTTTAGAAAAAAAGAAAACACGAACCCCAACTCAAATAAAACAGAGATCAAGCTCTTCAAATAATAAAAAACATTCATCCATGCTTGGGGGTGCCTCAGTGTTTTGAACTGTTACCGTAAATGCTTTAACTATTGCTAGTCTCCTTGGTAGGGGACAATTTTTGGCCAGGTGGCCCAGCTGACCACAATTAAAATAGGCCCCTGTTGCTTTAAAATAGGTTGTCCCCAGATGCCTCCTCTCATATTGCACACTATCCACTTTAGACTCTTGAGAACCAATCACTGATTGAACCTTAGTGATGCCCTTTCCCTTATCTTCCGTCTTCACCTTTTTTGATGGCCCTGAGGGTTCTACATTTGATCCCGTGCTAAAACCCGTTATGCTAGCAGCTCCCTCAACAAAGATCTTTGTGTCTCAAATTCCTCCTCATAAATCAAGGCCCGATCCAAAATATCTGCATACATTTGGAGCTTGTGAGTTGACAATCGCCTTTTGATATCGTCCCTCAACCCTTACTGAATTTTCTTCGCTCTCCTCAGTTCATTCTCTGCAAAATATGGTGAATAACGAGACAACTCAGTAAATCTCACGTCATACTTTGCTACAGTTAGGTTTTCTTGCCTAAGTCACATAAATTCTTGCTCCTTATCCTAAAGATTGGACGAGAAATACTTTTTCATAAAAACTCCCTTGAACATTTCCCATGTAATCTCCTCATTAGGCACACCTAACGCCCACTTTTTCATGGCCCACCAACTATCGGCCTTACCCTTCAACTTATATACCGCAAATATGACCTCTTCTCAGTCAGATTACTGAATCACCTCAAAGATCTTCTTCATCCTTTGGATCCAAATACCCGCCTTCATCGGATCAGGTTCACCCAGAAATTCAGGTGCTCTATCCGCCGTGAACCTATCATACGTAGTCAGAGCAGGATTTACTAGAGTTGGTTCATATGCAAGGACCAAAGCCATATGACGCTGCTCTATCAATTCAACAACATTCATCATCCTTCCTAAAAAATTTACGTACTCGGCTTCTCATTCGTGGGGGGTACTAGCACCTCCACGGTTATTTCTTCTACTTCTTCTACTAGCCATCTTAGGTCCTATAACAAAAAACAATCACAGTATTAGCAGACCTCAAATAATCAGATCAAATGGAGGGGTTAAAATAAATCAGTGCTATCCAAAATAAGATCCTTAATGCTAACCCTTAGCCATTCCCTCTAGCCCAAATTACTTTTATCTTTCCGTAATTTAAAACAGTTCAACCTAAACCTTCAATTCAAATCGATTAGCCTAGGCCTAAAATTAATATCACTTCACTTAATCACTAAGTTGGGGTCTATTTATGTCCTAACTTATACTAGGTAGGATACCTAGGACATAATCATCCTATGTCTATCCCTACTTATTCGATCAATCATAATCGTTTCCTAAACTTCCACATATGATTCAAATCATTCCCGAGGTATCTCTTTTCTCTGATACCAACTGTGATGGAACAAATCCTTATCCTATAAAAACCTTCCGTCAATAAACAAATAAAACTAATATCCATAAAATCTACAGAAATATTTGTAGAGTTTTCTCTATAATTGGACAAAAATAAAAAATACAACATGTTAAAATAACCTGCACAAGTACATAAATATCCAATGATTTCACAAGTTTACTCCACATCACATCTATAACACAACACAGGATCCACAATAGCCATATTATCCATGGCTCCGACACAGTACTCCTAAACTACCGTATTGGATATAAGAGAGATGTCATCTAGGACCATAACACTCTAAACATCAAAATAGTGCAGAAGCGACTAAATCCATATGTTAACTTGTAGAAGCAGCAACAATACATCCAACATAATATTGTAACATTTTACATTATCATAATCTACAACGTTCATCTCAAAATACTAGCTATATGCATCCAAAATCCTTCGAATCAGCAAAATTTTCCAAGGTGTTCAAAACTCACAAGCTTTTATTCTTTTTAGCAAATTCTGACTTCGATTCTTATCAAATTTCTGCTTTCTGGATGGGAAAATAAAAAGTAAAGAGTGAGCTTATAGTTCAACAAATGTATCCAAAACGCAAGAATATATATATATATATATATATCATATAAACATGCACATATTGAATGACAAATACATATACAAGAAATTCAAGAATCAAATACATATACGGGTGATGGATAAACATGAAAACAATACATAATCATATGAAAACTTCTCGTTTCTAAAAACTTGGATCAAAAATGTAAATTCTTTATTTATTATTAGCTCGGGGTCCTTATTTAAAAATAATTCAATCATAATTCCTTAGATCTAGGTTCAAGGTTCATCTAATTTAACTTCTAATTTAAAACTACTATCCTCCATACTTTCCATCCCGAAGTAGGATGGCTCTTTTCATTTTAATCATTATTATCCTCCATACTTTACATCTCGAGGCAGGATGGCTCTTTGTAGCTTAATTGCTATCCTCCGTACTTTATATCCCAATTACAGGATGCTTGTTCTTTGGCTTAATCGTTATCCTCCATACTTTACATCCCGAGTATAGGATGATTTCTTATTCAGTTTAACTGTTTTCCTCCATACTTTACATCCCGATGACAGGATATTTCTTTTAGTCCTAATTTCTATTATTACTTAACTAGAGGTATCTTTGTCCTTATTTCCCAAATTGAAACTTATCTTGCCTTAAAAATCATTCTAATTCATACCATTTAAACCTTCGATTAACCTCGAAGCTTCTTGATAACTTAAGGGTATAGTTTCAAATAAATCTTTAAGTAGAAAATGTTAGATAAGCCTCATCAAATCTCCAATTAACACTTAAAACTCTAGATTTAAGTTTTTTAATCACCAAATCCCTAATTTTTGTCCTAGAGTTCCATACAAAGCTTTCGAACATAAATCAGACACAAAACGCATATCAAATGGTAAAATCAAAGCCATAAACCTCGATAATCATATACAAATACCAAATCTATCCATATTTACCACTATTATATCGCTAATTTTGAGTTAGGGTTTACAGTAAACTATTCGGACACAAATCGAATTCAAAACATATATCAAATGATGAAATTGAAACCATACATTATCATATTTCTGTATAAACATAAAATCTATCAAATAAATCATGAAAACATGCATAATTTTAGAGCTAGGGTTTGAGGTAATCTGTCTGGATATAAATAAAACACAAAATATGAGCTAAATCACAAAATCGGAGTTATAAGTCATAATATATATACATAAACACGAAATCTATCTTAACAATTAAGAGAAATATGATTCATTTACATTTATCATGGAGGAAGAAGAGTTTAGAGTATAAATACCAATTTAGAGATATTAAAAAGTGGTAAAAACGGAGAATAACGTCTGAGGTATACTTCCCTTTACCCGATTAACCATTTTTCTCACTTTGATTGGATGAAAATTGGTCGGAAATCCTTCCTCTTCTCTTTTCCTTCCCTTCCTCCCTTTGTGCTCTATCATTCGTGGCCCTAACTCCCTTCCCCTTCCTCTTTATAACAAAAAAGAAAGCTGGTCGGTGGGAAAAAATCGGGTACATGCTCGAGCGCGCGGTAAGTGCGCTCATGCGGGAAATTGGCACCTTCAACCTCGCTCAAGTGAGTAGCGAGCGAGCCCCCTCCCGAAGCAATCTGCTTTTTACACTTGTTGTTGGGCTTGAGCCAACAGCGAGCCCAATGCTAATGTTTGCTGAACTAATGCAATTTTCCTCTTTTTTTTTCAACTTTTCTTATCCCAAACTTAATTATACCAAATTGATTACTAAAATTACTTATGTTTTGGGAACTCGGACCTCACATTCTTGCCATTCCTTATGTCACATGTAAAAGAGTTCTCCCAAAATTACCTCCAAAAACATCCCAAAAGATGGAGTACAACACTGAGAAGCCCACCATCGGCTTGCCTCACCCTCAACTTATGGGCGGCGAACTAAACTTCATCCGAGTGACCAAAAACTTTAAACACTTTCCCTATTATCTCAAGCTTACTTTCAGTATTGACCCTAATATTGAACAGATTGAGGGACGCTCTATATCTTGCTCGAAACCAATCATCCTTTACATAACCGTAGGAACCAAACAAGATCCTCTTCCTGGCACCATATCCATCTGCCCAGACATTCAATCCATTATTCACCCATATAAAGCCTCAAGAGGGACCATCCAGTTGCTTGACTAATATTTATTATCACAAGCAAACTCAACGAGTTGCAATCATCCCAAAACCAATGACCTCGAAGTAGATTTTAAATCAGATTTTCTACTTCAGAACCAAAATTAAACTTTATCACCTAAGGCTATAGTCCCATAGGCTTCCGAATTCTACCATCTTCTAGTCCTACCCCCCATTAATTTAGCTCGATCATCCTATCTAAACTAATTAATACACTGAAAGCCTCAATTAGGGGTTAACAATTATTCAATATATTTAAGGATTTAATCCCTTGGGCTTCATACACTCTACACCTCAGTTGTTAATGTCTACGTCGGTCATTAAGTTACTCCACGACCATTAGTATTCATCTCGGCCCTGAATTTCACCACGGCCCTAAGCAACAACCTTAGCCTTAAAAGGATTAATCACCTCAACCTTTCATCTAATCCTAACTGCCCCTTTCTCACATCTATCCAAATTAAACCTAAGCTTCCGTTTTAAAATTGATCAACTCTAAGACATCTCTTTTTCTCTAATACCATTTGTGACGAACTAGATCATTTTTCCTCCAATGATCTCCGTCAATATTCATACTAAGTGTGACAAACTAGAGTTCTTGCTAGCTACCATACTCGTCCATCCTTATTCAAATGCAATGAGTAATGAAATGAACAGAGATAATCATTCATAATTGTAATAAAACCGTACACATGATCCAAACCAGTCAAAACTCTTAAGTCAACCTCATTTGACCGACCAAGATTCTAGGTCGGTCGACTATAGCGCGAAACTAAAAAAACGTATGAGATACCATTAGGAACCCAAAATTTCTTAAACCATAAAGTTCAGTAGAAGCATGCAATTATCCTTAACTTTACACAGTAGAATCTTTTATACAAAAGTCTCCAAATGACCAAAATTTATCAATGTCGATCATTTACTATTGCATGAATCCAAATCGGTCTTCCAACCTAAATGGTCCGTCTGTCTCTACTGTTTCTCATCCGGCATGATCTCGTGCCTGCCTGAGGTAAGAAAACAGTAAAGAGTGATCTATATGCTCAACAAGGTACCATAAAACAATGACATGCAAATTTTTCATATAAAAACACTTATATATATATATATATATATTGAGATCCTCTAAAAGATTTCGAAGCCAAATACGTATGTGAACAATGCAAAATCATGAAACGATGCATGAACATGAACTAGTGAACA
The DNA here is from genome assembly GCA_025585075.1 of Nepenthes mirabilis. Classification (NCBI taxonomy): domain Eukaryota; kingdom Viridiplantae; phylum Streptophyta; class Magnoliopsida; order Caryophyllales; family Nepenthaceae; genus Nepenthes; species Nepenthes mirabilis. The sequence continues at coordinate 17,346 of JAODPA010038931.1, read as the reverse complement.
AAATCTTGTCTTTGGTTATTTTATCTTCTTCATCGATTACTTATTCTACTTATATTAGTCAGAAAATATGTTGAAAATCATAAAACAGCTCAAAACTTTTTCTTTTATTTATCTTAAGGGATAAGAACTAGTAGGCCCTACCAGCTAAGGGTGGAAATAATCGATGATAGATTATATTCATTCTACATAATCAAAGGCCTTAGTTCTTAGTCTTTCCTTATTTACATCTCGAGGACCAGGATGATCTCAAATTCTTAGTTCTTGTCCTCCATAGTAATGCTCCGAGGAAGGCGAACCACATATCACTTTGTGGACGAAATTATCCTCGATTACCACAATAACATCCTAAAGCATGCCAGAGAACATTACTCACTGAATGATAATTCTTAATTTAGGTTCTTATAAATTTTAACTTAACTCAAGGAGCTCTGACTTCATGTTCCTTAATCTCTTTAAACAGATTATGCTTCACTTCACATGATTAAGCCTTCAGATAGCCTTAGGATTCTTGGTAGATCTCAAACTGCATATTATTTAACAAGATTTTTGGATAAAGTTGTTTGATGGACTTAAATAATTCACAGTATAATAATTTCACTCCATTACTTCAATATTTACAAAATCATACCTTCCTATTTTGAGTATAATCTTTAGAGAAATATTGGTAATAAAATTTGGACATGAAACACAAGATGGATAGCAAAATCAAATTCATAAATCATGATATCCATACTTTAAACATGCATACTTATTCATAAAATTATGAGAAAACTGATAAACATGAAATATTTCATAACAAATTGAATAATACTTATAAGTATTGACAAAGAAAGACAAATCTTATGGTACACTTGCCTGCAAATTGCTCATCAGTTTTCCTTACTCTGGCTTGGGGTTTCTTTCGTCACTTCTTCTCCTGCGTTTCCTTTGCCTCCTTTGTCTTCTTTGTGCCCCTTCTCCAGATTTTTTAAACTTTGCTCCCTAACCCCCAGATCCAATATTTATAGGTAATGGGGTAGGTGGGAATAGGTGGGGCAGGTCACCTACTTCTGATATTTGTTCAAATCCCCATTCTAGAAGGTTCTAGATCAACAGCTCAAATCTCCTATCTAGAGAAGGTTCTAAATTAACAGAACAAGTGAGAGTAGGTTACCTACTCTAATTTGGCCAATCCGGACTTTAATCAAAACTGGCCTTCAAGCCAATCTGATCAACTTACCCAACCGGTCAACAATTTATTCTTGCCATCAATCTACTCCAGTCAACTCTCTTAACAAGTCATCATTCCAAGTCCTCAGTTTCATTCTAATCTCTCAAATGACCTTGGCCTCTTTCTAATTTCTCAAACGACCTCTGTCTCTTTCTAAATCCTGGGTTGTTACTGTTCATTTTCAGAGCGCTGTTTCATGGTCATTTTGGTTATCTCCTTAATTCTGGTCAACTATTCTGGTTCGACTATCTTAATCGGCTATCTACTTCTTTGGTCATTTGCCTTTAAAGCTAGTCAACTCTTACTACCTCGGCCGATTTCCATTATGATAGTCAACTATGCTATCCGGTCAACCTTTCTTTCTTCAGCCGATTTCTCATTATGACGGTTAACTACATTTAATCAGTCAACTATCCTAACCGGTGAACAATTCCTTGTCGGTCAATCATGTTACCTAGGCTAATTTTCCCATTGAAGCTAAGAGGTTAAGTCCTAAGAAACCGATCCTTACAATTCTCCCCCTTTTATAGAAATTTTCTCCTCGAAATTTGACGAACCTTAAACCTCTGATATTTGTTCAAATCCATTTTCTAGAAGATTCTAGATCAACCGCTCAAATCTCCTATCTAGAAGTTTCTAGATCAACGGAGCAGGTGGGAGCAAGTTACCTACTTCGATTTGGCCAGTCCGAAGTTTAATCAAAACTAGCCATCAAGCCAATTCAGTCAACTTATCCAACCAGTCAACAATTCATTCTTGCCATCAATTTACTTCAGTCAACTCTCTTAACTGGTCATCATTCCAAGTTCTCGGTCTCTTTTTAATCTCTCAAACAACTTCGATCTCTTTATAAGTCCTCAATTGTTACTGTTCATTTTCAAAGCGCAGTTTTATACTCATTTTGGTTATCTCCTTAATTTTGGTCAACTTCTTCAAATTTCAGCCAACTATTCTGGTCCGGTTATCTTAACCGGCTATCTACTTCTTCGGTCATTTGCCATTAAAGCCGGTCAACTCTCACAACCTTAGCCGATTTCCATTGAGACAGTCATCTATGCTATCCAGTCAACCTTTCTTTCCTCAGCCAATTTCTCATTAAGGTGGTCAACTATACTTAACCAATCAACCATCCTAACTGGTCAACGATTCCTTGTCGGTCAATCATATTATCTAGGCTGATTTTCCCATTGAAGCTAAGAGGCTAAGTCCTAGGAACCCGATCCTTACAGTATGACCATAGCACAGAGAAAAATTTGTCGACCCAGGAGCCCCCTGCGCCTCCAACTTGGTCTTTAGATCGTGGAGCAGCGCACAATTGGTGAATTCCACCTCTCCATTTGCATGGGTGTACACTATCGAAATGTAGACCAATCTGATGTCTAGACTGATGCAATACTTGGTGAAATGCTTCACCGAGAATTTGGTTCTGTTGTGAGTCACGATAACCTCGGGAATGCCAAATCTACTTACTATACTTTGGCTGACAAATTCTAGGGCATTGTGCTCGATGATCTTGGCTAGTGGGGTGATTTTAGCCCATTTGGTGAAGTAGTCTATACCCATGATGATGAACTCCTTCTAGTTAGTCACAATGGGAAATGGGCCTAGAATATCATGCCCCCATTGCGCGAAAGGACAAGGAGTTTGGAGAAATCTCAGCTCTGCGGACAGCTGGTGGTGAAGATTACTGTGGAGTTGACAATTCTAGCACTTCTTCACAAACTCCAGGGTATCCTTGCTCGTTATTGGCCAATAATATCCTTGGCGCATGACTTTGAATGCTAGGTTATTGTCTCCAATGTGTGATCCATATATCCCAAGGTAGACTTCACTCAAAGCTTAGTCGGCCTCCTGATGAATAAGGCATCGGAGGTACGGAGTCAAGTATCCTCAGCGGTACAGCCTTCCATCGACCATGGCGTACAAATTGGCCGACTTTTTGATCCACTTGGCCTCGTCTAAGTCCTCCGGTAGTGTTCCGCCCGCCATATACCTCCAATATAGTGTCATCTAGTTTTTGACGTCGGAGACTTGGATCACTTCCTATTCCTCTATGTTAGGGTGTTTAAAACTTTTCTCATGTCCCTCGAATACTATTCTAGATTTTCGGCTGCCGCTACCCTAGCGAGTTAGTCGGCCTTCCAATTCTCAGTTCTAGGAATGTGGATCAGGTTCATCTTATCAAATCTTCGGATTGTGTCCTTTACCTTAGCTAGGTATCTAGCCAAGAGAGGGTTGCACACCTCGAAGTTCCTGTTGATTTTGTTAACGACTAGCTTTAGGTCGCTATAGACAATCAGTTACTTAACTATGCATTCCTTGGCTAGTCATAATCCGGATAATAGGGCTTCATACTCAGTAACATTATTGGTGGCCAAAAAATCAAGTTTAATGGAGTACTTCACCTCAAACCCAACTTGAGTCCTTAGGACCAATCCGGCACCGCTACCTGAGTTGGTGGATGAACCATCCATATTGAGGACCCATTCTGGCTCTTCTGGGTGGTGATCTGCATTCTCAATGGGGTGCTCATTGGAAATCGAGGTTATGATCTTGACGGTGAAGTCAGCTAGGGCTTGCCCCTTGATGGTTGGCCTGGGGTAAAACTCAATGTCGAACTCTCCCAACTTATTGGCCCACTTAACCAACCATCCGGAAATATCAAGCTTCTAAAGGATGCCCTTCAACAGCTGGTCGGTCAGGATGACCACGCGATGAGCCTGAAAATAAGGTCTCAATTTACGGGCTGAGAAGACGAGTGCCAGATTGAGCTTCTCAGTGCATGGGTAGTGTGTCTTTGCACTGGTCAACGTTTTGCTCATGTAGTAGGCCGACCACCGTGCATCGGAGCCTGGCATATGAGAACAGAGTTAAGAGCCACCTCTGACACTGCCAAGCAGAGGTACAACTCTTCTTCGTCTCTTGGTGACATCAGCAACGGTGAACTGGCCAGGTACTGCTTTAACTCATCGAAGGTGGCCTTGGCACTCTGCAGTCCACTAGAAGCCATTCACTATCATCCACCTCAATGCCTTGAAGAAAGGCTGGTACTTTTCTCTCGACTTGGCTAAGAAGTGGGACAGCGTTGCCAGTTTTTCGGTTAGCCTCTGGACATCTTTAACGCTCCGTGGTGGAGACATACCCGTAAAGGCCTTGATTTTCTCTGGGTTTACTTTGATCCCTCACTGAGAAACGATAAAACCTAGGAACTTTCCTGAGGACACTCCAAAGACACACTTCTATGGGTTTAACTTCATCTGGTGCATACGGAGTACCTCGAAGGATTCAGTCAGATCATAAATATGGTCACTGGTGGTCTTGCTTTTGACGAGCATATCGTCTACATACACCTCCATATTGTGGCTGTGTTTTTTAGACCGAAAGGCATGACATTATAACAGTAGGTGCCTTGATCGGTTATGAATGAAGTATGCTCCTCGTCATCTGGGCTCATCCTGTTCTGGTTGTTGCCTGAGTATGCATCCATAAAACTTAGCAGCTTGTGACTAGAAGTTAAGTCTACCAGTAAGTCAATCTCGGGTAAAGGAAAATTGTCCTTTGGGCAAGCCTTGTTAATGTCGGTGAAGTCGATGTACATCTGTCACTTTTTGTTGCTTTTCCTAAATAGGACGATGTTGGAGAGCCAATCTGGGTACTGGACCTCCCTAATAAAGCCGACGTCCAACAACTTCTTTACTTTTTTCCGGATGGCTACAAGCTTCTCAATGAATTCGTTCTTATGCTTCTGCCTGATAGGCCTACGGCCGAAATTAAGATCTAACTTGTGAACCATTACTCCGATTGAAATCCCAGGCATGTCAGCGGGCATCCACACAAAGATATCCATGTTCTGCCTCAAGAACGCTATTAGCTTGTCACGCATGAGTCCAGCAAGCAAGCCCCCTATTTTTATGCACCTCTCCGGGTCCTCAGGATTCAGTCATACGAGCTCAATGGCTTCGCCAGACTGTGTCTACTGTAAGGTCGCTTTGTCTCAATGGTCCAACTCTCATGCAGGCCTTCACCTCCGCTTGGGGCTACCTGCGACATGTTGCCGGTCCATCCAGTCACTTAGTCACCCAACACTTTACCAATACCGCATACTATTAGAAATTTTATTTTTAAGTATGGTATTAAGGTGATGGCTCCTAACACTGCTAAGCACAGCCAGCCTAGGATAGCATTATATACGAAGGGCAGGTCAACAATTAGGAAGATGAGTGTGTGACTCGTCATTCTGGGATACGTGCCCAGGGTGACCTCCAATTGTATTGTCCCTTGGATAGCCACAGGTTTATTGTCTAGGCCATACAGTAGCCCTTCAACAGATTTTAGTTGATTCTTTTTGAGACCAAGTTTAAAGAACACATTGAGGTAAAACAAATCCTTGAAACTTTCATTATCGATGAAAACTCGTTTCAACTAGTAGTTTACAGTACCATCTGAAACAAGTGCAGATATAATAAGGGGATCGATATGTGGGAAAATTACATGAGCCATGTCGTTATCACTAAAACTAATGACATTTTCCTTCACTCTCTACTTCTTGCACCCAACTTGCCTCTCCTTGTGATCTGCTTGGTAGGTCTTGGATGGTTAAGTCGTTATAATAAAAATAAAGTGGACATAAAAATTTTTCTTTTCTTTTACACAGGATTGATGAGGCCGAACTATATGAGCTGGCCTTCCGATTTTAATTTCAAACCTGAGATACATACTGGAATTATTAATTTCATTTATCCAAAAAGAAATCACTGAAACATGCTAACATCAATCTTATACAGCGAAATATTTTATAAGTCTTCTCAAAATATCAAAAGAAAATAAAATTAAGCTCTTCATTGATCAGCTCCGGCCCGCTAGCTATATCATATGGTTCTACTCAATTTCGTCCTCCATAAGTCTTTCATCATCTGAAAAGTGGCAAGAATGAGCTACAAAGCCCAATAAAATACTCACATGCAGAAAACAGAAATCATAAATATATATATAAGCGGATCAAAACAGAGATTCATAACATAAGTTAGCATACGAAAATCAACATGTCGTTTCTTCTTTAGTTCGGAATTTTCTTATTCTTTTCTTCTTATCTTGTCTTTGAAAAACTCATAAAAATCATTGAAAATTATTATCATCTTTAAGGACTGGACAGGAGCGGATAATATCGAGGACGGATTGTGTGTAACCCTACAACCTAAAGCCGTATCCCCTCATTATGCTCCCCGGGGCGAGAGGTAATTCCTTTAACCCGGCATACGGGGCCGTAGTCCAAAGTTTTTATGCCACCAGAAAGTTTCCTCTCGTGGCCCAGGATGCAATCCTCCAGTGTCACTTCAATATCCTTCATCCATTTTTAACAGCAAATTTAATGGAGACTCGATTCTTAGTTCATATCTTTTAATGGCCATGCATCATAGTTTGGAAGTCGAAAGTCGTAGAGTTCCACTTGTTGTCCGGATTACGTGCATTGTTCCATGTTCATAGGCCGGAGTTCTTTTCAGAAGATTGGAGTTCCAAAAGCCAGAGTTCTTTTGTCAAAGTTGGAGTTCTTTTACAAAGCCGGAGTTTCAAAAGCCGGAGTTCTTTTCCAAAGGCGGAGTTCTTTTCTGAAATCCAAAGTTCTTAAAAGCCGGAGTTCCTTATTCATAAAGGCCGAAGTTCTTTATTTATAAAAGACGGAGCTCTTTTTCAACGAAAGCCGTAATTCAGAAATCGAAGTTCTAATTCCATTAAAAAAATCGAAGCTCAAATAGCCGGAATTCCTTTAAATCCGGAGTTCTAAAGACCGGAGTGATTTTTATTTAAAATCCGGAGCTCTAAAATCGGAGTGATTTTTTTTAAAGGACGGAGTTCTTTTTCATAAAAGGACGGAGCTCTTTTTTGAAAAAGGACGGAGTACTTTTTCTTCAAAAGGTAGAAGTCTTTTCTGCAATTATCAGAGTTCATATAATTTGACAAATAATCATATACTTCAAGCAGAATAAAATCTAACACCATGAATATCAGAGTTTCTTTTAAACATGCGATTAAGAACGATAAATCAGAAAAAGAGAACGGACATCATACATAATTTCGTAAGAATATACTTACGTAGCAAACATGCATAAACATTAACTTTAAAAACAGGGGTGAGTATCTTGCCTAGGTTTCTTCTACTTTGCCTTGATCTTTTTACTCTTGCTTGGGTTTCATCGACCTTCCCTTGATCTTTACTCTTGCCTGGGTTTCTTCTACTTTGCCTTGATCTTTACTCTTGCCTGGGTTTCTTCTACTTTGCCTTGATCTTTACTCTTGCCTGGGTTTCTTCTACTTTGCCTTAATTTTTTGGCCTTCCTTTACTAGAAACTCTATTGCGTGCCTCTTTCTCATTCTTCTAGTTCTTATTTATAGGTCTTGGGTCTAATGACTATCATTAATGATTGACACTATAGGAAAAATGTTTCATCGTTAATGATTGGCAAATCCAACAGGAATATTTCATCATTAATGATTGGCAAATCCAAGGGGAATGTTTCATCATTTGACAAATCCAAGGGAAAAGTTTCATCATTAATGATTGGCAAATCCAAGGGGAGTGTTTCTTATTTATGGCTTCTACATTTTCCAAAAAGTTTTCTTCTTAATTAGATCATTTATAGTTTTGCATTCTCAAGGAGTTCATTAATTCCTAATTAACTGAACTTAACGGAATTTAGATTTCTCATGTAAACACATTAAATTCCTGGTTAACTGAACTTAATGGGATATAGCATTTTCATGTAAACACATTAAATTCCTGGTTAACTGAACTTAGAAGGATTTAGCATTTTCATGTAAACACATTAAATTCCTGGTTAACTGAACTTAGAAGGATTTGGCTTTCTCATGTAAACACATTAAATTCCTGGTTAATTAAACTTAACAAGAACTAGCTTTCTCATTTAATTACATTCTGGTCAACTATCGGCGTTGACCGAATTATTCTTACACGACTTCCGGTCAACACTTGTTGACCGGATCATCAACTTCGTCTTTACCAACCACAAAGCCACTTCGGCCTTCAAGGCCACTTCGGCCTTACATGGCTGGACTTGATTTTCATCAAGGAAATTCAGACTTCTTTTCATCAAGGAATATTCCAGACTTCTTTTCATCAAGGAAATTTTGACTAGATTTTCATCAAGGAATATTCCAGACTTCTTTTCATCGAGGAATATTTCAGACTAGATTTTCATCAAGTAAGGGCCAAACTTGATTTCATCTTAAGGCCGATTTTTCTTATTACATTTTTCGGTCAACTGGTGTTGACCGGATTATAAGGACTTGATGACTGAAATTTTCTATGTTCTAGAATCTGGGTCATTATAGATGCCATTTAGGACCCACACACATTATCCATAAAACATGTAGCGGAAGTCAATTTAATAACCTGTTGAAGCACTCAAACTTATTCCCATAAAATTCATTCATGCGCACATAGGCACAAGGTTCCAATTTCAAAAATACATCTATTTTAATTAGATCATTACATCCACTGCTTCTTCCGTGGTAACTTCCAAAGTATGCTTCCGAATCCTTAGAACCTCTTAGACGGAGCTCTAGTTACCCTTTCTCGTCAGGCATGAATTCTATAGTCTCATCTGGAGGGGAAAAAATAGAAAACAATGAGCCGAGACCCAACAAGGTACATGTAGGTATATAGTAAAACATGTATGCGAAACATAACTCAGCAAAATAGATACTATTGCACATGAAGTTACAAATGCCATAGGAAGTGATTTATAATAGAAATATAACGCGGACGTATACAGAACTGTCAGAAAATGAAAACGGTCTTCGAAAATCAGAAATCAATGTACTCATATTTCAGAAAGCAGAAATCAGTCTTACTTTCATAATTTATAGAAAACTTATCGTTTATCAGTAAATGACCCTACCAGTAGACCCTACTAGCAGAGGGGGCGAATAATCGAGGATAGATCGTGTACATCTCTCCACAATCAACAGCATTAAATAGAACAGAACGGATGATCCCACCTCACGAAATCCTTCCCCAGTCCAAGGGGGCGCCGGCCAAAACAAAACAGAAGCTACCCTCCTATTATAACGCCCTGAGGAGGGGCGGACCACATATAACTCCATGGATAGAGTTATCCTCGATTACCACCGTAAAATTTTAAGGCATGTCGGAAAACCTAATCTGACTGCATATCAGTCCGAGTTCCATAATAACATAACAGAAATATTTTTCTTCTTATCGTTTACTGAAAACCATTTTCAGTATCATTCAGAAACAACACTGTTAACCCTTCAGAGATTGTGTACAGATATCTTAATGCCGGTTCAAAAATCATATACTTCAAGTTGGTTTCAAATCACAGAACTTAGTTTAAAAATCATATACTTTTAGTCGGTTTCAAAATACGATACAAGGCTGGTTACATTTTCTTACACAGGAAGGCCGGTTTCATTTTCTTATAAAGGAAAGCCAGCTTTAGATTTTATCTTTGTTTGGATCTTATAAAGGAAAGGAGGCCGGACTTCATTTTGGACACAAGGGAAAGTTGAACCTCTTTTTACCTCACACAAGGCCGGACTTCATTTTGTCCAAGGAAAGGCCAAAGTTTGTTTATTTATTAAGGGAAGGACGAAGTTGTTGCGTATCAAGGGAAGGCCAAAGTTGTTGTGCTTCAAGGTAAATCCGGAGTTGTTCTACCTTAAGGGAAATCCGGAGTTGTTCTGTCTTAAGGGAAATCAGGAGTTGTTGTGTCTCAAGGGAAATCCGAAGTTGTTGTGGCTCAAGGGAAATCCGAAGTTGTTTGTGCATCATGGAGTCGGTCTTGTTTTCTTCTCACAGAAAAGCCGGTTGTGATTTTCTTTACACAAGAGAAGGCCGAACTTGATTTTACCTAAGGAAAGGCCGGAGTTGTTTGTTCATCAAGGAAAGGCCGGAGTTGTTGTGTTTTATGCTTTAAGGGTCGGACCTGATTTTCTTCTTACACAAGCCGGACTTCATTTACAAGGGAGGAGGTCGGTTTGGATTTCCATGTTCACAAGGCCGATCTTGATTTTCACTTAAGGAAAGCCGGACTTGATTTTTCAAGGGAGGAGCCGGTTTGGATTTCCATGTTCACAAGGCCGGTTTTGATTTTCATTTAAGGAAAGCCGGACCACTTTTATCATTAATGGGTGGCCGAACTTGTTTTCATGCAAAGGGGACCGATTTCGTTGTTATCATGCAAAAGGGGCCGATTTCGATTTTAAGCATACAAAGGCCGATTTCGATTTTATCATGCAAAGGCTGATTTCGATTTTAACATGCAAAGGCCGATTTTAATTTTATCATGCAAAGGGCCGATTTCATTTTTATCATGCAAGGGGGGCGATTTTGATTTCAACATGCAAAGGGCCAATTTTGATGCTTACAATGCCGATTTCATTTTTAGTCCGAATTTTATGCAATTTTGGTTTAAGCAGAAAACATAAGGTAGAAAACAGAGAACATGAACTAACCATGAAATCTATCATACCGCAAATACAACTTAAGCAGTAACTTCAAAACGGTAAGCATTCTAAATCGGAAGGAGAAACACTAGCAGTTTTTCTTAAAACTGGACTTAGAAACGAGAGTTCTTAAAGCATGAACTTTTAAAATTGGGGTATACTTAGCAATATTCTTCAAAATAGAACTTAAAAGAATAGCGTCTAAGGTACACTTGCCTGACTGCCGACTCTAACTGCCTCAAAGTTCTTCCCTCCTTCTTTGCTCCTTATTCTTCCTTCGTGCCAGAAACTCACACTCATCCCTCAACCTGAGTCCGGTATATAAAGAGGAGGGAGTAGGTCGGATAAGTTGAGGTAAGTTACCTTCTCGGTACTTGCCTTCAGTGATTAGGTGGAAGTAGGTAGGTTAGTTTACTTACCTCAATACTTCTCCTCAGAGTGTAATGAAGTAGTTTACCTATCTTATTTGGTCGAGGCCTAGTTCGATTCTAACTAAATAATAAAGTTTGTGTTTGTCTTTAGTTGCCCTTAATTTATTCCGGTCAACTTTTCGGTCAATGCTTCTTATTCTAATTAAGTCATTTTCTTGCCCACGATTTTACCTCTTTTATTCAAGACCGGTTAACTTTTCCTCAAGCTAGTCAAAGGCCGGTTAACATTTCTAAACCTTTCAAAATCCGGTCACTTCATCAAATTTGGTCAATTCTTCAAATCTGATCATCTCTTAAAATCCGATCAACTCTTCAATTTTGGTCAACATCTTCAAATTCGGTCAACTCTTTAAATCTGGTCAATTCTTCAAATTCAGTCAAATTTCTCTTATTATTTACTTTGGCCTCTTGCACTTCCATGAAGTGGTTCGGCCTTCTAGTGGCGCAAGGCCACTCTAATTTTCAGTAGCAATATTTTATTCTAAATTTAAGCCTTCTTGATTTCGAGATCTCATATGTATGACACTCTGACTATCACAAAGTATTGCATACTTTTCTTGTCTGAGGCCCAATTCCTAAATGAACTTCTTCATCCACAACATCTCTTTACAAGCTTCTGTTACGGTAATGTACTCGACCTCTGTAGTAGAAAGGGTGACGCACTTCTACAATTTGGACTGCTAAAAAACCGCACCACCAGCAAACTTTACTAAGTATCTTGAAGGGATTTGCGACTATCAATGCCCCTCGCCATATCAGCATCCGAGTAGCCCACCAACTGAGACTTGTCACTTCTAAGACACAAGCACTCTTGGAAGTTCCTCAGATGTATCTCATGATCCACTTAACCGTGAATCAGTGTTCCTTTCCTGGGTTTGATAGAAAATGACTGACTGTATCCACAGTATGTACTATGTCTGGCCTTGTGTATACCAAGACATACATCAAGCTTCCCACAACTGAGAAATAGCGAACGCCTCTCATGTATGTCTTCTCTTCGTTTGAGAACGGACATTGACAACTGCTCAGCCTGTAGTGGTTTGCCAGTGGAGTGCTAATAGGCTTGGACTTGTCCATGTTGAAGCGTTGGAGCACCTTCTCAATATAACTTTCCTGGGAAACCATTGTCTCCCTACCTCTCGATCGCGAATAATTCTGACGCCAAGAATCTGTTTCGCTGATCTGAGGTCTTTCATGGCAAAAAATCATCCAAGTTGCTCCTTCAACTTCTTTATCCAAGTACTATTCCGTCCAACAATCAACATGTCATTCACGTACAGAAGAAAGATAACAAAATCATCTTCAGAAAATCTCTGTGTGAATACACAGTGATCACAAGTAGTCTGCTGGTACCCTTGACTGACTATGACCAACTCGAGCTTTTTGTACCACTGTCTTGGAGCTTGTTTCAACCTATACAGACTCTTCCTTAGACGACAAACAAGTTGCTCCTTCCCCTTAAACTTGAACCCTTCCGGCTGTTCTATATAAATTTCTTCTTCTAGTTCACTATAGAGGAAGGCTGTTCGGACATCCATCTGCTCCACTTCTAGATTCTGAGTGGCTGCTAATCCCAGCACAACCCTTATGGAAGACATCTTCACTATTGGAGTAAAAATCTCATCAAAATCAACTCTCTTTTGTTGACTAAAGTCTTTTACTACTAGTTGCGCCTTGTATCTCGGCTGCATAGTATCCTCGGACGTCTTCAGTCGAAAGACCCACTTGTTCTTTAAAGCTTTCTTCCCATTAGGAAGTTTTGCTAAATCAAATGTGTGATTTTTATGGAGAGAACACATTTCATCCTTCATGGATTTAGCCATTTCTCCTTACTCTCGTCCTCCATAGCCTCTTTATAAGTCTCAAACTCTCCGACATCTGTAAGTATAACATACTCACTAGGTGACAAACGGATGGATAACCGTCTATTTTGTGAGGATCGTCTGACAAGAATATCTTTGGCCGGTTGAGAAATAATTTCATCCTGGTCTTCATCAGGTGCTAGGACCGTCTCACTATTCTCCTCGGCCACTTCAGGACCATTGTCCTCGTCCTCCAAGGACATTGGACGGACAATTTCAACACTCACTTTGTCCGTTCGAGTAACATCAGAGTTGGTCTTCCTGCTGATATCCTCAATTGTTTCATTCTCAACGAAAGTTACGTCCCTTGATCGGGCAAGCATTCTCTCAGTTGGGTCATAAAATCTGTAACCCAATTCATCTTTCCTATAGCCTAGAAAGACGCACTGTATCGTCTTTGACTCTAATTTAGTCCTTTCATCCTTTAGAATATGAACAAAAGCTTTGCAACCAAACACCCCGTAAATGATCATAGGATGGCTCCTTATTCGACCAAATCTTCTCCGACACTTCACCCTTCAAGGGTTTACTAGGCGACCAATTTATGGCTTGGGCCGCCGTCTTTAGTGCTTCGGCCCAAAAGTGTGTGGGAAGCTTAGGTTCAGAAAGCATGCACTGTACTCTCTCCAGAAGTGTGCGATTCATCCGCTCGGCCACTCCGTTCAACTGTGGCATCTTTGGTGGCGCCTTTTGATGTCTAATACCATGTAACCGGCAATAGGCATCAAAAGGCCCTATGTAGTCGCTACCATTATCACTTCGGACGACCTTCAGTTTCTTCCCCATCTGACGCTCAACAAGAGCATGAAACTGCTCAAATATACCGAGGACTTGGTCCTTGGTTTTCAGTGGGTAGACCCACAATTTCTTGGAACAATCGTCAATGAAAGAAATGAAATACTGAGCTCTACCAAACGACTTCTCCCTGAAAGGTCCACACACATCTGTGTGTACACGATCGAGCAATTCTACCTTTAGAGCGGACGAGTCTCTATGAATTGAGACTCTTCTTTGCTTGCTGGCCAAGCAGTGAGGACACGTCATCAATCCGTCCTCTTTCATTCCTAGAATAAGACCCTTACTGGCCAAATGAGATAGTCCACGTTCGCTCTTGTGGCCCAACCTTTAATGCCACAAGTTTTCGGACTCCTTATTGATTGCAGCATTCATATCTTCGGCCATTGCAGATGCATTCATTATGTATAGGCCGGAGCACTTTTTTTCTCTTGCCACAACAAGAGACCCTTTGGTCAATTTCCACTCACCTTCATAGAAGGTATTACAATAACCTTTGGTATCCAACCGACTGACTAAAATGATATTGTGTCGAATGTCAGGAACATGTCGAACATCCTTTAACATCAGCTTCGTCCCATTATTGGTGACTAGCACAACGTCACCTCTACTAATAATTTGGGATATTCCTTCATTGTCCATCCTTATTACTCCAAAGTCTCCTAGAGTATAGGATATGGACAATCTCCTTCTAGACGTGACATGAAAGGAGGCACCAGAGTCAATCACCCAGGCTGACTCCTCGCCCGTTAAGCTTTGCATGTTCTCTTCACATGTCAAGAAGAGATCACCTTCTATGACCACCGAGACCGAGGACTTCTTTTCACCTCCTCCCTTTTCTTCTTTCTCTTTTTCTGCATTCTCACGCTTCCACTTGAAGTATTACTTCTTGATGTGGCTCTTTTTGTCATAGTAATGGCATTCAAGGTTTTGATATCTTGATTGAGATTTACTGCAGCCTTTCTCTCCAGACTTCTGGTTGCGTCCTCTGTTCCTTCCCCTAAACTCGTTCACAAGTATCTCAGAATGTGAGAACGTTGAGACCCCTTGTGACCGCCTTGACTTATTCATGAGTAAGGAAGTAATGACCTCGTCTAATTTGAGAGTGTCTTTCCCAAACAGTAGCGTAGTGATAATATGATTATAAGAAGCTGGCAGAGACGCTAGCAAAACCAACGCCTTGTCCTCCTCCTAAATCTTCTCATCAAGGGCCGCCATCTATGTTACAATCCGGTTGAACTCGTTCAAGTGTTTTTCAAGATTCCCTCCTTCTAACAACCGCAGGCCATAGAACTGTTTTTTCACATACAGCCTGGTTGTCGGCGACTTGGGCTTATATCGGCTCTCAAACTTCTCCCAGACCTCCGCCAGATTAGTTAGGCCAAGGACCTCTTGGAACGTGTTGTCTGCCAAGCATTATTTAATAGTACAATTGGTAAGATCTCTTTTATCTTGCCACTCTTCCTCGAACAAGCTTTTCGGCTTCTCTTCCTTCTTCTTTAGCATTTTTACTGTTCTTTCTCTGATCAAAATGTTCTTCATCCTTTCTTGACAGATAATAAAATTACTCTGCCCGTTGAACTGCTCCATACTGAACAGTAAGTTCTTTGAAGACAATGACGCCATTTAGATAGAGTTCTCAACCTGTCTCTAATACCATTTATTGTCTCAAAAGAGACATGATCGGGCGGATAGCAGGACGCCGAACTCCACGCACGAACAGAGACAGTAAGGGAATAAAGAAGAGGATGAACACACGAATTTTTAAGTGAAAAACCTTTATCAAGTAAAGAAAAAATCATAGGACATTCGTTCACAAACCAATTTCACTATGTGTGAAGCTGGGAATAATATCCCACAATTACACTGGCACAAGAGAAAGAAGACCGATGAACAGAGCCAAGTAATACAAAAACCTATTTCATTTTGCTCACAATTATCTCTCTTTTCTTCCCTGTCTTTCACTATTTCTTAATTTTTTTCACCTTCACACCGACATAGCGCCACACCCACTCTTAAAATTACAGATACCAATTTTTCAGTAAATCTGAGAAATATTCTTTATTCCACGATAAAATTTATCCTTGTCAATAATATGAATATGTTTTGTACAAAAACGGTTTTTGTATAACCATCTGTGATCACATATGCTCAAAAGATCTTCTGAGCTGGCACCATTCTGGATTTCCTAACGGACGGCCAACATTCCAATTCCCGCATTTTTCACAAGACCGGTCAACGCCCGTTGACCGTCATTTTCACATGACCACTAATCCCTTAGAAGATCGGTTTGCAGTCCTTTAGGAATCTTTCAACAATGCAGGGTAGCTTACGCCACCCGCCGGTCAGCATATTGACCAGACATTGTTACCCGTCTAATTATTTTCTACTTATTCGCTTCGCAGTCCATGAGCTCCATCTGAGTCCTCCGATCATTAGGACTTTCACATGGGAGTGACCTCCCAACAAATATGTGTACATATTTTAGAATACAAGTTGATTCATAAAACGTGATTAAAGTTATTATATAATTTTGTTGAAAATTGCTAGACGATTTTAGGACGATTGAATCAAATTTGGTGATAATAGGCTTGTACGCAGATGATAGTTAAGATATGGTTCTAGCGATAGGATTGGTATATCGGAATAGAATGAGAGATTTGATAAATGTTTAAATTGGTCAAAATGTATATTTCTCAGTTCTCTTTTGTTCTTTTATCGTTCCGTGATAAATTTTTTTGTGTTAATCTTGATGGATGAGTACAGTCATTATCAGCACCGAACGACATTTCTATCGTTGTACTTGTAAAGCTTCTTTTGCGTTATATTCGATTGCGTAAATATTTTGGATTATTGGTTTCCTACAATCAAGGTTAAGGAGAACATATGAAAACACTAAGATATCTAGTCAAGTGAGAGGCTACGATATTTTAGCGTGATCTACACTTATCCAATATTGATTTTCGTATCATGGTGATAATAAGGTATATTATTTATTGATGAGAGATGCTCATAACCATGTGACTATCGTAGGAGATGATATCAGGGATATTATTTAGCGAAAGGTATCACAAATGGATAAGCATACTACGGGTATAGCCTCTGGAAGAACTGTAGGGATAGTGAGAATACCATGAATAATCTCGTTGCACTTACCCAACCATTTGGGGCGTAAATACATAGCGTTTGTTCACTATAGTTAAATAAAATTCAAGGAGATTCATTATGATATTTTGTCATTATTATTACCTCCTAAATTTGGAATTCGATAGAATCCATAAGTTGTATTCGATAAAATCCATGAGTCGGATTTTATGGTATCCAAATTCAGTGAAATCCATGTTCGTTCATTATTATTTGATTTTTAGGTCGTTCATACTGATATTCGGATCAGGAGATCCTTCATTTCTTGTGAGGTCAGATTCTGAGAGATTTTTGCCTTTTATTGGTGAAATCTTATAATTTTTGTCACATCATGGTTTAGAGTGAACCACCTTTCTTATGCATTTGAATCATAGATGCAATGAAATATAAATTTTTTGATATATTTATCTGTTAAATATTG